>CM039470.1:12271904-12527809 GCA_022433065.1 Begonia loranthoides | reverse complement strand
CAGTGTTTTCTCTTTCTCTTTTCCAAATCTCGTTCGTTATTTCAACGCTATTTTTTCAACAGAAGATGATTTGAGCAATGACGAACTAGTGGAGTATTGGGTCAAGCAGTTTGAACAGCTTTCTGGGTCTCCGGTACTTCATTTGAATCTTCAATTTGTCGTTTTCTAATAGTGAGAGTGACTTAAGAATTTTCTCGTCATACGAGCTAGAAGACTTTTCTAGTTTATCTATTATATCATATGTATATATTTCTCATATATTTCTTTGAGATCACTCTAATGGTAATACCAGCAATAAGATGACAGAGGGAATAAAATTTCCAAGGACACAGTGCAGCTGTGTCGTGCAAGTAGTCGAGGTGCTTGTATGCTTGTCGTAAGCCCAAAAGTAATGGAAAACACTCACAGACTTGAAAGCTTTATCACTTCTTTTCGGGTCCAAAAAGATTAGGGGCATGATTTATATGTTTTAGTAGCTGTTTTGAGTGTAGATTGGACTTGCTGTTGTAACGAATATATTTCTCCAGAATCTCTATCTTCTAATCTATATTTGTAGGTGTAATCTTATGTTGGCTCTCTCGATGGTTAGTTTCTTGCACTTTTGTTTTCAAGGACTGGGAAACCTTTGTTGAGATGATGATGCAACAGCTTCCATCAAAAGAGATTCTTCATGAACCAATGAAGGAAATGGAAGACAGGTATCTCAAATGGTTGGAAGATTCCGAAGCTAGTTTGAGCGCAGAAGAGTACAATCGATATTCTGGTCAGTACAGACTGATAAAAGATCTGAATGCTGTTTATGAAAATGATCCCAACAATTTTCAACAAATTGGTGAACTTATGCAAAAGATTCAAGAATTTGGACACCCACCAGATGACATGGTGCAAGATCATGGCTATGATTTTAATCTGCTGAATTTTGGGCAGTTGTGAGTATTCTACTTGAATTTAATACAGAAAACTCTAAACTAGTTAGTTTCATGATACATCTGTAGCACTTATATTCTTAAAAATCACTTGTTGTGTTTAATGCAGATCAGGAGACATGCTACAATCGCAGAAAATTTGCAGCATAATGTGAACTAAAGCTTCGCCTTCCACATGTTCCTGGTGTGTGAAATATGTTTAAAGTTATGTGTAATTATATAGCGTTATAGTCGTGCAGTTCAAATACTACTATTCAGTCTAGAGTTCTTGAGGACCAGAATGAAGAATCCTCATCCACAAAAATGTGCTGGGTTTATAATTCAAATCAAAATAATGTTTTCTTTACCATTTATGATCTCTGTAATGAGCTTCTTCTCTCTAGTCTTTCTGTTTGGCATTGTTTCTGTATGAAATGTTTTTATTATTCATTGAATGTGCAGAGAAGATCATAATATATATTCATAGAGATTGTTCATAGATTTATATGTTCAAAGTTTGGGGAATTGGGGTGGCTCAACAGAGAAGAATTGAGGAAGAAAACAGAGATATAGGAAGTGTGACATGTAAATCTGATGAAAATATTGATTGGGAAGAGAGGCTTTTTGGGTCTCTGTTTTATCATTTTCCTTGTACATTTAGTCGTATCCTTGTCTAGCTCTCCGCGTAAACTCTATATTTAATTCGCTGAATATCGAAAATATTCTGTATATCGGGGTCGGGTCCTTACCCTGGCTGACAAATGTGGAAGAATATCTGGTGAAAGCTTTCCATCTATCTCCAAAGCAACCAGTTAGCTTATCTTTATGGTCACAAATGGGAGGCACGTTCATCAAGGAGAAGCAATAAAAGAAAAGGAGAGAGCATATCAGACTCGAGATTTTGATATTATTGAGTTTTTCGATCTCCACAAATTGGATTCAGGAGAAGTCCCGAGGTACGTGTAGTGTTACAATACCGACTGGGGTGTTTAACTTCTGCCCCGCTCATCAAAAACCTCTGCCCAAATCTCAAATAAGTGCTTTTGAAATTGCAGTCCAAGAGGGACAGAAACAGGCTAGCATGGAAACAAGCTGGAAATAATGGAAAACCAGTAATTTTGAGGAGTCAAAATTACAAGTTCTGCAGAAGGGTATGATCCAGGTAACAATTAACCTCTCCTGCTCTTTAGCAAAAAAGTGGTGATCTAGTTTCAGCATTGACTATTGAAGTACAAACAATAGCATGAGTTATAGACCCCAGGGCAACTGACATATCACGGGTTGTTCTACCCTCCTTACGTCCTATGCTTCGTTGTTAGGGGATCAAAACATAAGAGTTGCTGATCAATAACGATCATCAATAACAGGAAATTGGGTAAAGCTTAGTGGGTAATCAAGTGTTACCTTAAAGTCCTAAGCCTTAGAACCTCAACCCTCTTAATTTACGACCTGGAGATAAAAGTAGAGCATAACATTTGATCCTGCTACAAGAAAAGAAGAGCATCTTGGGGAAATCAACACTGGTCCAAGGCCTCTCAAGTTCTTTTATGCAGTTGATTGTAGAATCAGACTAGCACAACTCAGTGTCAGGATTCGGGCTAGTTTAGGACATTATCAGAAGTAGGATTGTGTTATGAGCCTTGTAATCGACAGAAACAAGAAAAGAACACTTAGACGGAAAATAAACTCTAGAACAACAATGTAAGACAACGAGACTACAGACTTTTGAGAGGTCTACTCTGTGATTTTTCTAATCCCCCTTCTCCTCCCCTAACATCACAATAAATAACACATTACATGCAACAATAACTTTTATCAACTACTAGCCACAAACAACTAACCCAACACCAACCCACTAACATAACTTCTCATTTCCCTCGTGTACGTGAATCTTAATGGAGGAGACATATCAGTACTGCCCGCCCAAAGATCCACCTTATTCTCAAGGTGGAAGTGAGAAAATTGGCTATTAATGGTGTCAAAGCTTTCCCATGAAGTCTCATCGGCCAAATGTCCCTTCCATGCAATCAACACTTCAATGCCAAGGGCGTAACCATTGGTGCATTTTCGAACACCCTTTAGAGCCTCCGGTTCTACTCGTAGTTCATTTTCAGCCATGAGAAGAGGAGGCAAAATGGAAGAAGTGCTATGTTGCCCACTCGCTTTTTTGAGTTGTGAGACATGAAAAACTAGGTGATTGACAGCTCCTGGGGAAAGGTTGAGTTTATATACAACGGCCCCACCTAAGCTATGATGGGAAATGACCCATAAAAACAAGGGCAGAGTTTCTCATTTCGCTATTTAGCGAGGGAGCATTGGTTATACGGTTGTAGCTTCAGATAAACGCGATCATGCAAATCGAAATGTACCTCACAATGATGGCTATCTGCCAGTTTCTTCATTTTAGACTGAGCCTCAAGAAGCTGATGTTTCAACTCCTCCAAAATAGCATCGCGGTCCTTAAGAAGGGAATCAACGGAAGAAATGGCCGATGAACCCATGTCATAGCGAACTAACAGAGGAGGATCTCGACCATACACCACACGAAATGGTGTAGTATGAGCAGCTATGTGATAAGAGGTGTTATATTAATATTCTGCCCATGAAAGTCATTGTGCCTAGCGTTTGGGTGTATCCCTAGCAAAACAACGCAAATAGGTTTCCAGGCAACGGTTCACCACCTTGGTCTGTCTGTCTGTTTGAGGGTGGTAAGCGGTACTGTGGTGAAGCTTAGATGCTTGAGCCTTAAATAGTTCATTTAAAAAAAAAACTTAGGAAAACTTGGTCTCTGTCGGACACAATTGAGTGGGGAATCCCATATAGCTTAACAATATTGGAGATAAATGTCGTCGCCACTGTCATGGCAGTATAAGGGTGTTGAAGGCCAATAAAATGAGCATACTTACTGAAACGATCCACTACTACCATAATAGAATTCATCCCGTCGGAATGAGGAAGCCCTTCTATTAAGTCCATGGAAATATCATCCCAAATCTGCTCCGGAATGGGTAAAGGTTGTAGTAAGCTGGTCAAGGATAGAGCTTGATACTTGTTTCGCTGGCATCCTTTGCATGCGGCCACATACTCCATCACATTCTGTTTCATCCCTTGCCAATATAATTCTGAAGCAATGCGTTGATAAGTTTTCACCATACCTGCGTGGCCGCCCGATCCGCTATCATGAAATTCCTTAAATAGGAGAGGGATGATGGTAGAATTCTTAAATAATACCACCCAGTACTGATAAAAAAGTCAACCATTATGTAACGAGAATCCCACTTGACCTTGTTCGCCGGACTGCAAGGCCTGATATATCTTGCTAAAAAATGGATTAGTCTGGACTTCCAGGTCAAACTGCTCCCAAGGAATCTGGGTAATGATGGAGATAGCACAAAGAGCCGAATCTGCAGGACTCCGAGATAAAGCACCAATGGTCTTATTCTCCACCCCCGGATAGTACAGGATTTCAAAATCAAATCCCATAACCTTGGTCAACCACTTCTGATGATCAGGACTAACGAGCTGTTGTTCCAAAAGAAATTTCAAACTGCACTAATCAGTTTGTAACATGAATTTTCACCCCATTAAGTGTGGTCGCCACTTCGAATAGCAAACACAATCGCCTTGAGCTCACGCTCGTAAACTGATCCCAACCAAGATTGCAGAGATAGTACCTGGCTGAAATATGCAATGAGGTGTCCCCCTTGCATCAATGCCACCCCAAGTCCGCTTCCTGAGGCATTGCTCTCGATAAGGAATGGCTTCGAGAAATTGGAAAGAGCTAATATTGGAACTGTAGTCATGGCTTCCTTTAGATGATGAAACGCCAACTCGGCCTCTGGTCCCTAGTTTAAATTGTCCCTTTTTAAAAGAGCTGTCAAAGGCTGATCGTTCTTCCCATAACTTGTGACAAACTTGTGGTAGTATCCTGTTAGCCCTAAAAATCCCTGAAGCTCTTTAATCGTGCGTGGAATAGGCCACTGGACCATAGCTTGGATTTTGGATTGATCGGCCACCACTCCATCAGCTGACTTGACATGTCCCAAATATTCTACTTGGGCCTGTGCGAATTGATATTTAGCCCGATTAGCATAAAGGTTACGCTTCTGTAGTGTCTCCAGTACCTGCTCTAAGTGGTGTAAATGCGAGTCCATATCCGCACTGTATATTAAAATGTCATCAAAGAAAACCAGAACACATTTGCATAAGAAATTTTGGAACACATTATTCATTACAGCCTGAAATGTTGATGGAGTATTCCTGAGGCCGAACGGCATGACTAAGAACTCGTAGAGCCCCTCATGGGCGCAAAAAGTAGTTTTGGGAATATCTTCTAGGCGAATCCGAATCTGATGATACCCAGACTTCAAGTCGAGGTTGGAAAATATCTAGGCTCCATGCAACTCATCCAATAACTCATCAATAACGGAAATTGGGAATTTATTTGGAATTGTCACCTTGTTAAGGGCGCGATAGTCCACACAAAAACGCTAGCATCCATCTTTCTTCTTAACCAATAAAATGAGACTAGAAAAGGTGCTACAACTGTGTCGAATAATTTCTGCAGCTAGCATTTCAGAAATTAGTCATTCGATCTCATTTTTTTGTATATGAGGATACCTGTACAGTCTAACATTGACAGGGAGTTAGCCTTCGCTTAAAGTGATAGCATGATCATAGGAACGGACAGGAGGAAGCCCTGTGGGTAGCGTAAACACCTCTGAATATCTATCCAAAAGATTCTGAATTGCATATAGTATTTCCACCTGGGTTGCGGGTTTGGATTCCTTCAACTGTAAGCTGCAGCATACAATTAATACTCCTTCACCCCCTTTTTTAAGGGCGGTCATGAGGGCCTTTAGAGATACCAAATTCTTACAAAGCCCCGGGTCACCTTGCAAAGTTACAAGTTTGTTACCCAACGTAAATTTCATTGTGAATGAAGCTCAATTTACCTACATATCACCTAACAATTGCAACCATTGAATTCCCAAGATAATGTCGGAACTACCCAATTCCAATGGTAGAAAATCATCCACAATTTCAAGACCTTGCAGCTCCAATCGTATTCCCCGACAAATTCCCTCGCATTTGAAAGAAAACCCCATGCCCATTAAAATTCCATAACTGCCCGTCGTGTCCAATTTAAAATTAAACTTTTGAACCAGTTCGATTGAAATGAAATTGTGGGTTGCACAGCTATCGATTAAAATAATAATTGACGTACTACCGATGATGCCCAATAACCTCATAGTTTTAGGTGGTGTGAGACCGACCACAGAATTAACTGATAACTCAACAGCATTGGTTAATGAATCAGCCTCCTCCTCCCCTTCAACTATGACTCCACTATCGATTTCTTTGTCGACAATGTCTTGACAAATTAATAGTTGTAATTCTCGTAACTTACAACGGTGCCCAATGCTATATTTCTCATCGCAACGGTAACACAAACCCTTATCTCTTTTTGACTGTAATTCTGAATCTGTCAATTGTCTAAACTGAGCTTTAGAAACCACCTTTGTTGTAACTGTCTAGTCTCCCCCATCCGGACCTCGAACGACTGGATTCGTTAAGTTTATCGGCTAGTGGTTGAGTCTTCCCCCCACAGTTCTTGCTGAATACTGAAAATTGGAGCTTAGCAAATTTTGAGGTTTCTGCTCGCGATACGCCCCCATATTTTTATTTCCTCTAAGAACATCAAATTTATCCTCAATTCTTTGGCTTGTCTGCATTATTCGCCCCAGCACAGTTGGTCTGTAAACTAATAATTTCGTCGAATATCTGCACATAATCCATTCACAAACTAGGCTTCCAACATGTGTTCAGGTATATCCCGGAAAGGTGATGACAATTTTTCTAATTGTTGTCGATATTCCCTTACGGATCCATCTTGTCGAAGGGCCAAAAAACACTTGAATAAAGTTCCTTCTTGAGATGATCGGAATCTGTCCACTAATTGAAATTTAAAATCCGTCCATTCTCGAAACGGTCTCTGGCCTTCCTCCCATTAGAACCATGCTAAAGCCTCTCCCTCCAAGTACATGGGCACTGTCATCATTTTTTCTGCCTCATTCCATCCTTGCACGCTAAAGAATCACTCCACGCGAAAAACCCACTTGTTTGGGTCTTCACTCGCGAACACCGGCATCTCCAGCTGCTAGAGCCGCGGTTTACTGGTGGATAGGCCGCATCGCTGCTCCTCCCTCGTGCACGTGCAATCTTCGTGCATTGGCCAATCTTGTCGCGGGTCATCTTTATTGCCGAATACTTCGCCCCAGTCAGCTCTGTCGCCGACTACCCCGCTTCTATGAGAAACAATTTTCTCTCCCACTGACTTGTCTTCCCCAGCCTTGTTCTTTCCCGCGGCCTACGACTAAGGAGCATCCTCTTTCTGAAACTTTGTCGACAAAGAGGCTATCTGCTTGAGAATGGCGGAGACGTCCACCCGTAATGCTCCCATCTCTAGGGACACGCCTCCACGCAGGAAACCCATCTCCATTCTCATCTCCTCCCAAACCTGCCCAACTCTGTCCTCCACTTAGCCTTCCTTACTGTCTCCCTTGCGACCACTATTACAAGTGCGCACTACCTCGTCATTGGATATTGTCCGCTTTGGGCCTCCCATTCAAGCCGCATGGGTTTGTTCTCGGACCAAGGCCCCATAACGTTGATCCAAAAAGTATCCAACAGGCAAGGATGTGTACACACTTATACACTAGTCTCAAAACCTTCCGATTTTCGATGTGGTACTGCAAATCTCCTTGCAACCCTCTGCAGGCCAAGACCTAACCATGATAGTCCACCCCCTTAGAGCCAAACCTGGTCTCCCGGCATCGGTATTCCACCATCGGACATGGGTTTGCTCTGATACCACTGTTATGAGCCTTATAATCGACAGAAACAAGAAAAGACACTTGACAGAAAATAAACTCCAGAACAACAATGTAAGACAACGAGACTACAGACTTTTGAGAGGTCTGTGCTCTCCTACTACCCACTCTGTGATTTTTCCAATCCCTCTTCCCCTCCCTTAACGTCACAACAAATAACCCATTACATGTAGCATTAACTTTTACCAACTACTAACCACAAACAACTAACCCAACACCAACCCACTAACATAACTTCTCATGTAACGACCAGGTTTTTCTTACCTTAAAAATCATGTGAAATTTAAAATTTTTTCTTTTCCTTTTATAAAACAATAGCAGAAAAACATTTTAAATCAACATCAGAGTTCTTTTCTGAAAATTGAATCATTAAATTTTTTTTACTTTAACTCGTTACTTAAATTTGTTATAAACAGCGGAAGACTTTATTTATAAAATCTCTTTTTCTCATTATACAACAAAAGCATAAATAAAAAATTCATTAAAGAATAACAAACAATCGTTTACTTATTAATTACAAAATTCTTTTCTCTTTAATACCATTAGCCTAGCCAGTCACAAGTCTTGCTCATGCAAAACCTTCATCGACTGTTCCTTAATTTGTTCATCATTTTCTCTCGTGTTTGTACCTATATCGCAAGTCATAAACTATGAGCATAATGCTCAGTAAGTGATAATACCTAATATCCTACATGCACATGTTGTGCCATTTTAAAACCATGTGTAGTTTCTCTTTTTGTTATCTTTCTTTTTATCTTTTATCTTTTCACATTTACGTACTTTCTTTCTATTTCGGTTTCCATTCCAATTTTTGTATCA
Source organism: Begonia loranthoides (assembly GCA_022433065.1). Lineage (NCBI taxonomy): Eukaryota > Viridiplantae > Streptophyta > Magnoliopsida > Cucurbitales > Begoniaceae > Begonia > Begonia loranthoides. The sequence goes on along the minus strand of CM039470.1, from coordinate 12,519,192 downwards.
GTTTCGGTATTCGTGATCGTACGTGTTTTTGTATCCGTTCCCGTGTCGATTTATGTATCCATATCTGTATCTGTATCCGTTTCCATTTTCATTTCCGTTTTCATTTTTGTTTCTGTTCCCATTTCTGTTTTAGTATCTGTGCTCGTACTGTTTTTGTATCCGTTTATGTTTTCGTTCCCGTATTCGTATCCGTTTCTCTTTTCATATTCTTTTCTTTTGTTCCTGTGCCGGGCTCATCCTACCGATCCAAAAAAACTTTTATCTTTTGTCCATGTGCCGGGCTTGTCCTACTGGTCCACAAGAACCTTTTTCTTTATCTTTTGTCCATGTGTTAGGCTTGTCCTACCGGTCCACAACCTTTTTCTTTATCTTTCTTAATCGTTCATTTGTACTTTGTTTCGTTTTCGTTTCCTCTTCAAAACTGAGCATGAAAACTATTTTCGTAATCCTTTAAAATTGTGATGCAGGATGATTATGAATGCATACAATTTCTAACGTATAAATAGGAATATAAATAAAGATTCAACGTGCGATTCACAGAACGTGCTATAAAAACCGTAGACATGTTATAAAAACATAAAACAATGAAACATACTATTAAAACTATAAACATGCTATAAAAACAGTAAATAATGAAACGTGCTATTAAAAATTGTAGACATGCTTTGAAATTGGTAAACAACGAAACATGCATATCCTATTCTTGCGATGTAGGGCCCGAAGACCAAAGCACACACATATCACTTACCTCGTTTCGTTAAAGAACTCAACGCTTAATCGTTATCATTTTCTTCATTTCTTAGTACCTTCATAATTAATAATATTTAATCATTTTTCAAACAATTATTCCTTATTCATTAATTTCAACTCAACTTTACCACCTAACAATTTTTCATTAATTTATCTTTATAAATTTTATAGCCAATAACCTTAATTTACATAACCATAACTTAACACTCTTCTTCATTTCACTAATTACCATAATCTAACGTAACAGATAACATAACAAACCATCCGACACTCCACGGAATATTTCCATGACTTAAATAAGAAGCATACAACAATTCGATCCAATGGTTTATTGATAAAGTAACAGGAAAAAGAGAGTCATTTATAGCACTGCAATATATATCCTCAACCAATCACCAACAATATAGAAAAGAAATAGAGAACAACTCTTCAACAGTGCATAATTCCTTATCACTGACCGAAATGTAGAATCACTAAACAATCCACTTCTACAAGTATATATCTCCATCGATCAGAACTAATAACTAGCAGAATATAACTATCGCAACAATGATTCATTCTCACGCCCAATAACAGCGTGCAACAGTCATAATCCTTTCATCTCCTACTATTATCATACTCATAAAAGTCCATAAAATTTCGTAATGGACAAGCAGAGGTTCACCAATATAAGTATCCAAATTTACAGAACCCAACTTCCATGAACATGGTATATTTATCAAGCAGGGAACATTACCAAACACAACCAAAACAGAGAGCATTATCCTCGGTAAATTCCATCCATACAGTAAAATCAAAAGGGTGTAAATATCCAGCAATTATTATTTGAAGTGCAAAACTAAACTCTAATTCAATAGAGAATAAGTATTCATCCAAGTCCAGAACATATTCATCCGAGACATACACTCTTTATCACATACTCTTAACAATCATCACATAAAATCTAAGGATGAAACAGGGAGCATTTACCAGCAGAATACCCGAGGACCCGAGAGCATCCCCAGAGACTTTCCTTCACCAGGTTCTCACTCTTTTACTTCGGCTCCACACCAGAACACTCTCAGCTTACTCCTCTCCCATTCTTTGTCTATCAAATTCCTTTTGATATTTTTTCGCAGCGGCGCCCTCTCACTCCTTTGCTGAATTTATATACATATGGCAAGTTGAAATGTTTAACAACCTATCCCACGATTCAAACGATTAGATGCGGATTTATCGGCCACATCTTCGTTGTTCAAATCCTCCCTCTCATCCTCTTCTAAAGGTGTAGTTGTCGTCTTCTCTATAGCAAGAACTAGCAAATCGGTTAGGTCCAACGGAACCAAAGACCAAACGGCAAGGCCATAGCGGACCAACGCCCATGCAAATTGTCTGATTTGTCCTTGCAATCCATTCCATACCAATTCCCAGTTGCAGAATCAACATACAGATCATAAATAATCGAGATACTCGCCACGATCTGGTACGGTGAACACCGCAGCTCGCGATTTGTCCGATTCTACGAACCCGTACCCTAGCCTTTCGACACCCGATGCACGCATCGCCGCCCGTCGCACTTCCGTCCACCGGACAACGTCTCGAGCCCAAGCCCAAGCTCTCCCCTTCTCGTCCGTCCCCGTCGCGTTGCTCTCCCTCGGTCTCTCTCTCTCTCTCTCTCTCTATATATATATATATATATATATATATATATATATTTCGTGATTTCTCCTTCGCAAAACAGCCCCCTCTTCATTTGATTCTAACCAGAACCAGCAAGAACAATCTGAACCAGTTCACGAACTACTCTTCCCTTCAATTCCATTTTTCTCTTAATTCCTCACTTAACCCTCAATTAATTATCTTCTTAATTTTAATTCCGACCGATCCCTCAATAACTTCCTTCATCCCCTTTAGTTAATTTAATTATTTCAATTAAATCTCCACTCTAATTATTTTCTTACATTTTTATTCTAACTAACCCCACTAACTTAACTCTAATTATTATCCAATAATTTTCTTACATTATAATCTAACGGTTACATCCTTGGTAATACCCGATAAATATCTAATTAATTCGAATACCTCAAATTACTCTCCTATTACTCTTATTAAATTTTGATATAAAATAGTCGGGGTATTACATTCCTCTCTCTTTATATAAATTTCGTCCTCAAAATTTGCTCAACGTAAACGCTTTCTTAACTCAACAACCAAATCACAATAAATAGCACATACATTACATTCGTAATGGTTCCAAATACGAAATCTTGATCCAAAATTCGATACAATAACATAATTTACATACACTGCGTAGCACACCTCACACACACATGACCCTATAGACATACTTTTCACTCACATCTATCGAGGTTGAAGTCACTTTGCTACAACTTTTGCTGGTTTCCTTCCTAACATTGAATAGTTTTTTACCACATGTCTAATCTCGCCGCACTTAAAACACTATCCAGCATCGGCTCTACACTCACCATGATGGTTTCTTTGACACTTAGGACACAACCCCACACGAGGAACCTCAATTAAAGCAATATCTAACTCATTTCGTGTCTGCTTGTCCTTTATATACCGATCTTTATTGTCGAGCACCCTCTTAATCCCACCAGACCTGCCCGCTTCATCCCATTCGTGTGGCTGAAGACCCTCAACAGAACAATTAGGTTTCGAAATCTGATCCTTAATCTCCTCAATGATGCAATCCAAGGACCCAATGAAAGTTACGGAGATATGGCTACATCAAAGTTTGAAAAGCCAACTAAGTCTAATGATCCATTGCAAGGAATTGGAGGTCCAATGACTAGAGCACGGAGCAAGCAAATGAAGCAAGCTATGTATGGATTAATCATGGAAATTCAAGAGGATGCTATCCAAAAATTTTCGAACACATGTCCAAAACAAACTAATATTCTATATAGAAAAGGAGAGGAATTTGAATTGGACGTGGAAGATTGAAGCCCTTCAAGTACTTTTGGACCAAAAACACAACCTTTTGAAGTCTTGGGCTTTTGTCAAGCTTTGGGCTAGCCACTTTGGGTTTAGACTCAATTATTTAAGTGTTTTAAATTGTATTTAAAACCCCACCCAAGTGGATGAATGAAAATTTGACTTCTTAGGCTAGTTTGTCTTTTTATTTCACCTAAAAGTCTTTATTAAGTTGTTGAGTTACTTTCCATTCCACCTAAAAGTCTTTATTAGGTTGTTGGTTTGTCTTCTAGCAAATATCTTTGCCTATTTAAACCCTTTGTATCTTCTCTTTCGAGAACAACTTAGATGAATGAAAATTGTGCTTATGCTTTGGAATTTTCTTCTTGATTTCTTTACGAAGAACTTGGTATTCTCAAGCATTCTTCTTGAAAGATCAAGCTTTGATAGCTTTGGTTCAACCAATTGGTTTGGTTAGGGTCAAGCTACTCTTCTTGATAACTTTAGTTCAACCAACGAGTTTGGTTTGGGTCAAGTTACTCTCATTTCTTGATTCATAAGATTATCCTTTTCAACGTTCCGCGTTGTTGTTGGGTCTAGCGTTCGTTAATACCCTAGGTTCGCATCACTCAATGTCCAAATCTTTTGATACCACATTCGAGTAATCCACATCTTGAGTTCCTGACATCGCTACACCTTCGAGAATTTCTGTCTTAAGTCCTTGAACAAAGTGGTGTACTTTATGCTCATTACTGCTCACCAGATGCAAGGCAAACCGTGACAATGCCTCAAACTGGCGCACATACTCTGAAACTGATCTTTCCTGCCGTAGCTGAGTAAACTCTACCAATTTTCTAGTTCTCGTTAAGTGATTGAAATACTTGTCATTGAAAATCTTCTTGAATTTTGTCCACGTCATTGCAGTCACTTCCTTGGTTATCTTGATTGAATGCCACCAAAATCTCTCGTCCTTAACCATCATAAACATGGCACATGCTACCCTCTCCTCTTCTTTTATCTTTGCATATGCAAACATGTCCTCCAAAGTCCTAATCCATTGCTCAGCACTGTCTGGGTTCATAGTATCATTGTCAAATTGAGGTGGTTGTAGTAGTTGCAATTTCTCCCAGCTTACATCTTGTTGTTCAACCACTTGTTGTTCCGCAACTTGTTCATTTCCACGCGTAATAATTTCCGTAAGCTTCTCCAAGTTTTGAGACTGTCGTTCCAACTGATGAGATTGTTGTTCTACTAACGTCGTCAACCTATTGATCGTCTCATCCGCAACACTCGAATTCCTTTCTCGCTCAGTCGTTCGTCGTACTCTAGCCATGATACCTTTTATTGTCATCAAAATGAATAACTAAATATATCTTCATTATCATTATTCTATCTAAAATATTTATTTTATCTACTTTTATTATTTTCATTATTTTCATATCTTTTTTTTAATTCCGTACTTAATTAGATATTGTTTATTAACTTTTCCTTACTAATTTATTTTATTTACTTTTATGTATATTTCATTTATTTATTTTGAATTTATTTTCTATTAACTAAAATAAATACTTATGAATAATTGAAGTATGTACTTATAGTTGATGGAGTATTTTCACATCGAAGCTTGTGCTGACAAGTAATCTACAGAACTGATTTTAAAACACAGTTGCTCTAATACCAACTGTAACGACCCAGTTTTGCTTACCTTAAAAATCGTGTGAAATTTAAAACTTTTTCTTTTCCTTTTATAAAACAATAGCGGAAAATATTTTAAATCAACATCAGAGTTCTTTTTTGAAAACCAAACCGTTAAAAGCTTTTTACTTTAACTCGTTACTTAAATTTATTATAAAAGCCGAAGACTTTATTTATAAAATCTCTTTTTCTCATTTTACAGCGGAAGCATAAATAAATAATTCATTAAAGAATAATAAACAATCGTTTACTTATTAATTGCAAAATTCTTTTCCCTTTAATACCATTAGCCTAGCCAGTCACAAGTCTCGCCCATGCAAATCCTTCATCGACTGCTCCTTAATCTGTTCGTCATTTTCTCTCGTGTTTGTACCTACATCGCAAGTCATAAACTATAAGTCTAACGCTCAGTAAGTGATAATACCTAATATACTACATGCACACATTGTGCAAATTTAAAACCGTGTGCAGTTTCTCTTTTTGTTATCTTTCTTTTTATCTTTTATCTTTTCACACTTACATACTTCCTTTCTGTTTCTGTTTTTATTCCTATTTTTGTATCCATTTCGTTATCCGTGATTGTACGCATTTTTGTATCTGTTCCGGTGTCTGTTTGTGTATCTGTATCCGTATCTGTATCCATTTCCATTTATGGAAACTCATTTCCATTTTCGTTTCTGTTTGGTATCTGTGCTCGTACCATTTCCGTATTCGTTTTCGTTTCTGTTCCCATATCCATATCTGTTTCTCTTTCCATATTCTTTTCTTTATTTGTCTTTTCTTTTTTATTTCTTTTCTTTTGTTCCTATGGCGGACTTGTCCTACCAGTCTACAAAAACTTTTATTTTTTCTTTATCTTTTGTCTATATGCCGGTCTTGTCCTACCGGTTCACAAGAATTTTTTTCTTTATCTTTTGTCCATGTGTCGGCCTTGTCCTACCGATCCACAAGTACCTTTTTCTTTATCTTTCTTAATCGTTCATTTGTACTTTGTTTCGTTTTCGTTTCCTTTTCCAAACTGTGAATGAAAACCATTTTTGTAATCTTTGATAATTGTGATGCATCATGCTTATTAATGCATACAACTTCTAACGTATAAATAGGAATATAAATGAACATTCAACGATGCGATTCACAAAACGTGCTATAAAAATTGTAGACATGCTATAAAAACAGTAAACAACGGAACATACTATTAAAACTATAGACGTGCTATAAAAACAGGAAACAACAAAACGTGCTATTAAAAACTGTAGACATACTTGGAAAGTGGTAAACAACAAAACATGCATATCCTATTCTTACGATATAGGGCCCGAAGACCAAAGCACACACGTATCACTTCCATCGTTTTCTTAAAGCGTTCAACACTTAATCGTTATCTTTTTTCTTCCTTTCTTAGTACCTTTATAATTAATAATATTTAATCATTTTTAAACAATTATTCCTTATTCATTAATTTCAACTCAACTTTACCACTTAACAATTTCTCATTAATTTATCTTTATAAATTTTATAGCCAATAACCTTAATTTACAGAGCCATAACTTAACACTCTTCTTCATTTCACTAATTACCATAATCCAACATAACAGATAACATAACACAACCATTCGACACTTCACGTAATATTTCCATCACTTAAATAAGAAGCATACAACAATTCGATCCAATGGTTTATCGATAAAGTAATCGGACAAAGAGAAATTATCGAGAGTCATTTATAGCACTGCAATATATATCCTCAACCAATCACCAACAATATAGAAAAGAAACACAGAACAACTCTTCAATAGTGCATAACTCCTTATCACTGACCGAAATGCAGAATCACTAAACAATCCACTTCTTAAATCCAATATACTCCAAAATATAATAGACCTTATAACTTCAACCTTATTATATCTAAGTGTATTTTCTCTTACTAATCCACTGACTGTCAATCACTAACTCAGTCATGATGTCATCTTTTCTAAATTCAAGTATCATCACCCATTCTCTAATAACCTTAATCATTTCCTTAAGCTTATTATGAACATAACGGGGTATCATAATTCACTCATTCCAAATACATTTCTGTTGACCAATATCTTCAAATCGTCCAATTCAGCTCCTATCATACCAAAATCATCACATCAATCTTGTGCTTAGCTCAATGGAAATTGGGGATATTACAGTTCGTGGCTGCTTCCTCCAAAACTTCTTCACCTACAATGCAAGGTTTATCTATTAGTCTAAGACTTAGCAAGTAATGCATATGACCGTGTACACAACATATCATGACATAAATTCATTCTTTTTCTTTTTTCTTTATTTTTCTTTCTTTCACTTTCACTTTCGGTATGAGTAAGCTCGGCAATGGGGTACACACCACTTTCCTTCACCCTTTTGAGAGGTCTTCACCCTTTTGGGAGACAGACTCCACCCCTTTGGGAGTCCTCTGTTAGCTACCATGCAATTTAATACATGACAACCTAGCAACCCTTCGTGCCAACCTGCCTTGGCCTCTTCTAAAGCAAGCTAAAAGGCTAATGTCCCATCGATTCACTAATGGACTACGGGTCCATTCTATCATTAATCAAGTTTCCAAGATTAGCGTAAACAAATTCAAGGTCAAGCATAGGTGGAAGTAATAACGACCCAGATTTTCGTAAATCGTTAAAATAGTGTAAAAATTTAAAATTTTCTTTTTGAGACAAATCAGAGTGCGTAAATCTGAATCGCTACTAACTCTTTCTTAAAACTCATTGTGAAAACCAACTTATTAAATATGTACAGAAGCGTAAATACTGTGAGGAAAATCATCTATTTAAAATCTTGAGGAAAGAAGCGTAAGAAATCTTTCAAATGAAATACTAAGCCATTCAAACATTACGTCTATCAAATAAATCTTTTGTCTTTGCCTTGCCAGCCCGAATCCCATGTATGTGAAATCATCCACCTCTGCTTCATTATGTGTTTCTCATTTACTTCTTATCTGTTTCTATCTGTTCGTCGTTATACCTACACCACAAGTAAGGACGTGAGCTTACGCCCAGTAAGGAGATGGGAAAAAACAATTTATGCATTTCTCTCTTTAATTCTTCTTTGAATGGGAGCCACCCAAACCAAACTCTTTCATCACGTTCATTTTCTTTGTTCGTTCTTAACTCGTACATCGAGCTGGAGATTGAGGGTTGTCCTTTAAGATGGCCTAGTTTGTCGGCTTCTAACCTCCTGTGTGCGTACTAGTCCCTTTCCCGATATGGTGAGGGTGTATCCTAGCAGCTAGGCTAGATCCAGGCTATCCATCTACCCCAACTCCCTATTCGTTCCCTTTTTTCGGTGTATCCCGCCTTTTGGGTTCTTTCTCTTTTTGGGGTATCCCGCCTTTAGAGTTCTTTCTTCTTCCGGCGTATCCTGCCTTTAGAGTTCTTCCTCTTTCTGGCGTATCCCGCCTTTAGAGTTTATTCCCTTCCGGCGTATCCCGCTGTTAGGGTTTCTTCGGTGACGGACGTTTCCCGCTCGTCCTGAACATACTTGTTCTTATCGTTTTTCTCACTCATGCATGTGGGTACCACCCCGAAGGTTACCCCCTACTTGGTTTCTATTAACATGAACTCAACTTAACTTCTTCCTAATACATAAGCACATGTGAGAAATAATATCAACACTTTAGAAAATCCATAGTAAACACTGGCTAAGAATAACGAACATGCTTCGTAACTTAAGGTGAACAGCGATGAATCACACAAAATAAGATATCATAACATATTTCTAATTAACTATGCAGCAACAAATACAAATCATCGAAACGTGTTTTTATTTGACTAATTAGCATAAATACGTTTAGCCAATCATACTTTTAATTGAACTCATGACAGTGTTTATACATCTTAACTCCTTAAACATTTTTCCTTCGTTTGTTCAGTTAACTAAACCTTTTTCCTTCGTTTTACAGTTCACATCATAGTAGTTCATACCTCATTCAATAGGCATCAAATCTATCACTTAGAAATTAAGACAATAAAAGGAATATCAATAGGGAAATCAAAGTTCATTCATGCTCATTATCGTGGTTTACATTATTTCTAACTCGAAAGTCAAAGAATGAAAATCTTATATCTGAGTTATTGTTCAAGCAAGGGAAGAGGTTTATGGAAATATTGTTAGCCTACTACAACAATCATTATTTGTTTCTTTATTACAACCATAGAGATATTGCTAAGTTAATAGCCCAAGATGTTTCCTTTTTTATGGTAATAAAGAATATGGTGACACAAGATATGATTCGAGGTCGAAACCTTTTCCACCCCGAGAGGATGATGGACTACAGGTCCATTCCATCATTAATCAAGTTTCCAAGATTAGCATAAACAAATTCAAGGTCAAGTATAGGTGGAAGTCCAAGGATAATTGTGGAATATTTGATGGACTTTCAAAAATTGTCTACTTTTGACCTTTGACAAGTGTTTGACTGTTTAGGCATTCTAAATGATGTAGTTGCAAAAGGCAAGCTTCATCAAGATTGTAGCTAACTTCCTAATCTTTCTAGAATGGGTTGTATCGTTGAATTTGGAGTTTTCTTGCTATGGAAAAAGCACAACGAACTGAGAGCACAATTAAGGAAAATCCAAGTGTCCAAGCTTGGAGACCAATGAAATCTCTACATGAAAACCATCCAAGTGGCCGAGCACCAACATGGATTAGCTGTCAAATACATCTAGACTTGGAGAAGAAGAAAGAAAGATATTAATTAAATATTCTTTTAGTTAATTAACTTAGTTTCTATTAAGTAGAAAATCAGATAACTTATTCTATGAGCCGACTTAGGGTTATTGTTGCTTATTTAGTTTACTGTTATTTTATAGTTCATAATTAGTTATTTAAAGCCACCCTATGTAATGTTTTATGGAATTGATGTTTGAATATAAAAAGTTTTTGCTTATTTCAAAATTGGAGTGATTCCTTTTTCAAACACTTTGGTGAGTTGCACCCAAAGTTGTCCTTGTGTGAGTAACATCACAAGATTGAGCTCACTTGGAGTTGAGTGAGTTCTCTTATTGGAATCCACAACCCTACTCATTGGGAAAAGGTTGTGTGAAGTGGTGTCTAACCATCAAGAGGCGTTCCCATCAACAAGTCACCCATTCGGAGATTACAATTTTCATTAATTGCTAAATCCAAGCACTTGAGTTCTTCCAAGCATCTTTCCTAATCCTTGAAGGTTCTTCACAAAGTTCTTGAAGGAGTTCTTTTTCTATTTCATTGAAGAAGGTGTAGTTCAAATTTCAGCTCCAATACTTTTAAATGAAGGAGTTATGAGTTTCCAAAGTTGGACTTTCCTAAAGTGAATTTTCGGCAACTTAAGGAAACCAAGAAACTGGTCGATCAGCTCGACCAATACATCGATCGATTTTCAGAGTCACCACTATCCTATTTTTTGATCGACGTACTTGACCACTCTGTCGACCGCCCTGTCAACCACCGATCCTGAAAACAACCATCTTTGGTTGATCATACATCTCCAACACTTCAACAATATATTTTCAGGTTATATTCTAATTCCCTTTCGTTGTGCATCATCCACCCTCTTGGGACAACATATCCTCCTTACCATTTACATACATTTCATCCACTTTATCTTTCTCAAATGCAGACTTATGCATGATCATAACATAAAAGTACAACGAAAACATATACTCAAAATTGATCACCAAAACAGCAAGCATGATGTAGTAGTTACAGAACACATCCTCAAAAACATTTATCACAGTACACAGAACCATCATATATTTCTAATTATAAACCAAACCTCATCATCAACTTCTATAAACTGCAACTCATTATCATGTAAAGTAGCTAACCAAACAGAGCATCATCCAACACATATCAACTCCTCAATAACAATATAAGTTGGAAATACAAAACACCTTTCATCGCACTCAATAGAGGCATCAAATTCTCGATTTAGTAAGCATAAAAATAAACACAGCAAGATAAATAACATATCCTCAAAAATCATCAATAAAAGTAGTAAACAAAACAGAACCAGACATATCAGCACCTTGCGAAGTAGGGTGAGAGGCCATAAACATGCAGATGTTACTTACCTTAAACTCAATAGTGGAAGAAAACCTCTCCCTCAACTCGTCTCTCCATCGTCCGAAATGTTCTACCTTCTCACAAAACACTCGGACGAATTTATCACAGCCGCACGTAGTGAAATAGTTTCAGTTTTCTTCAAAATTCTTGCTTTTATACTCTTGGTTAGGGCACAGTAGTCACCATCCATGGAAGTATTCCTTGTCGCAGACGTCTAAAAGTGTGCTTTCCTTTGTTATTTTTTGACTTAAAAGTCTGCGTTTCTAGGTTTCGTGGTAGTGTTTACTCCCCGCTGAGAGATACGCTTTTGTGCCACCTATATTTTCCTCTGTGAACCGAACCCAAACGACATCATTTTATTAATTTGGTGACGCATTCCATGTCGTGGACGCCTATGCTCTCGTGACTCTCACTATTCAACGCACGCTTTAATCTAAATGGTGACGTTTAGCTTCGTCACTTAAACCATTTCACGCATTTTCTTTAGTCAAATGACACTATTTAAATCTCCTCGTGTCCACTTCTCCTCCCACTAGGAATTTTTCCATGCCATGGAAGCATCTTTTCTAACATCCTACGGTTTGTGTTTTGTCATGCTACTCCATCCAACAGTCATCCTTTCTCTCGTAACAGATTTTTTCTCTTCTGCAGAAGCATCTTTTTTCCTGCCTTCTAATATGATGGTCCCAAACTCCTCGCTTCCCATCTAATAAATATTGTTCTCTTCACTCAACCCGATCGTATTTGTCGATGTTTTCCTCTCTATGGTCTCCATCCAATGAACCATGTTTCACCTATGATTTCCATTCGACGATCTTTATATCTCCCTTCTCCTTTTGACACCTTCCGCAAATAGGTTTTTGTTTGCGGATACCCTTCCTAGTGGACACCCCCACCTAAAAAAATAATATCCCTTCCACACAAATCTTCCTTATTCCTGGTTGCACCCTGCACCACTTTTCTAGAAGCCGAATATGTTCCCTTGTTAAACACGTACACTAAATTTCCAGAAACCCATTAACTCCATCTACAAAAATCCTCATCAACCATTCCTTTTAATTACTATTCCAATGATGACTTACTATAATTTATACAAGTCAAAATCTCTATCCAACATTCATGAAATAATACATCTTACCATTAATAAACAGTACAAGTCATTGCACTACATATACAATTTAATATCCAATTTTTAAACAAAATCCCTAATTGTAGGATCGATATACGCTTATAGATGAGAGGTGAATATAGCATTTTTAATATTTTCATGCGATATTTTAATTCTCTAAATCCCTAAGTGATTTATCGAATACGATTAAATATGCAATCACATTCAATGCGTAAATTAAAGAGTAAGGGTTAAAGAAATGCACACAATATTTGTTTACGCGGTTCGGCAAACTCCCCTACGTCCGCACTCCAAGTTCCACTTGGAGATATACTAAGTAATTGGCTTACGGGTGCCAATAAAACCGTTTACAAATTGACTATTAGACGGGGCATCACCCTTGACTAATTATAAGGTCGTCAACCTTAGACTCTTACGAGTCGTCACCCTAAATTTGACTATTGCGGGGCGTCACCCTAGTATGATGAATTATTAGGGAATCACCATTTACAATCAAGCACAATATATGATTCGAAAATTTAAACCGCAATCTAGCTAATCCGAATTCTCCCAAATATAACTCGCAAATTTGGAATAGGGAGAATTGGATATACAATTAAATAGCTCACAATGAGTAGTATTCGAGTATTGATTTTGGCAGAGCTTCGCCTCGAATATTCGATCGTTAGTTGTGGAGAGCTTGGAGTGATCCATTATTTATAGACAAAGAACTTTCGAACGTCCGCAGCGTCCTCATCGTCCGCATGACCATTGGAAAAAAATGCCCGTTCAGAAAAATAGCCGTTGCACAATTCTGGGCATTTGCAGATGCCATTCTCATCGTCCGCTGCGTCCGCATCTATCGTCTGCGTCTTCCATAGAACAGAACAGATTCAAATCAGACGCCATTCTCATCGTCCGCTGCGTCCGCATACATCGTCCGCGTCTTTACAGAAATGTTGGGGACGCCAAAACAGCGTCCTCTTCTCCTTTTCCCGTCCGCACATCTGACGAGCTGCGGACACCATTTCACGTCCTCATCGTTCGCGATCGTCGTCCGCTTCTCACTGAATTGGACAGAGGTAAATCGGATGCCAATTCTTGCGTCTGCAGAGTCCGCCACATCCGCTCTTCACTCCAAAATTGCCCTTGAACTATATTGAGTCCCTAAAAGATATCCAACACTACATGGACTCAAATAAATATGTTAGAACATTAATAATACCCATTTTGAAGGTATTTCCAATATACACGAATATAAATATTAGGATAAAAACGATAAGAAAAATATCCGGAACATATAAAATATCAACTTATTGATTTATTAAATTAATCAACATTTTAGTTATAATTAAAATACAACTTAGCCTAACAAAAAGGCTAACACTAGTCACTATAGGTCCTCTTCAAGGATAAGGTCGTTCAACCCAACATTTCTATTAGACCCTTCTCCAAGTTGTGACTGAAATAAATTAGTATCATAACTTAAGGTTCCATGAACTACTAATAGTAATTACTTGAGAATTTAATGGTGCAATAAATTTTGGATATTATCCATTGTGCATAAGGAATTTTCTAACCAAGTGTAATTCTTTTTCTTAGAATAGACGAAATGTGTCGAGCAACGGTACATCCAAAAATCCTGACATTAATCGGATGATATATTTACAAAAGTTCTCCAACATGAAGTAGCCAGTGTTCGAGGGTGAAGCTAATCTTGTGGAAGCAAAGAATTGGATATAGGAGATGGAGCTTAGTTCCGAAGGAGAATCAAGTTGGCAGAAAGTTGGCTTGGAGCTGGTGGAATGCAATATGGGCAAACATTGAGGCACAGATGATGCAGTGGAATGACTTCATTGAGTTGTTTAGAGCCCAGTACATTAGCAAGGACCATTAGAACTCATTGACAAGGGCATTCAATGAGCTGACTCGGTGATAGATGACAATGATAGAGTATTGTTGTCGATTCCTTGAGTTCCTACCTTGTTCTGAAAACATTTCCACAAGAGGGTAGATAATAAAGTTTCAACAGGTTTTGAGCTCAAAGTTGCAGCAAGGTGTAGCCCTTATGCAGTACAATTTTCTTCTAGAAGTTTTTGAGGCCGCTCAAAAGATGGAGCAAATATATGATGCCAACTACAGTAGTTATCAGGAAAAGCATGCCAAGAAAGAGGAGAAAAAGGCTACAAAAAAAAAAAATCAAGCTATGTTTCAGGGACAAGGGCCCAATGGAGGTCCGACCCCATCTACTAATAGTGGGTCAATTGACAGTGGACAATATAGTCTTTATACTTACCATACGTGTGAACAATCAAGGCACTTGAAAAGAAATTGCTCGTAGAATCAACTACAACAACAACAGTCACCACATTAGTCTTTCTCATTGTCTCAGGATAGTGTTGTCTAGACTACTCCTAGGGATAGACATAGTTTCAGGGTGAGAACTACATCTTTAATTTAGACCTGTATCATAATATATAATTGTTGTCGAATTGTGAACTATGCTGCCAAGTATTTATTATATTTATAATATTATTTTTCATAATCACTATTGTGTACCTAAGCTATTTTACATGGATTATGAATTTCATTGTGTTCAAGTATTTTGTTGGAATCCAAGTTTTGGGCTGAGCAATTGAATATTTTTAGAGGATCGAGTCATTCAACTCAACATTTCTGTTCCACCTCTTTGAGTCGTGATGAGTGCAATCGACTCATTTGACCCAATATTACTCTTAATCCAGTTTCTTAATCGTGACAAGTGGGATGTAAATGGGTTTTCAATGTAAAGTCCAAAGCCAATAAAATTGTCAGAAGATAATACTAGTACCTAGGGGTTACTTCGAATTGAATATAACAAAATGTTCTTAAGCGCTGTATCCAATAATAATTACAGGCCCCATTTATTTGGGAAAATGGAATGATAATGAATGGACTATACTACACAAATACGTTACAAACTTCTATCTTCCTCCCTCTCTATCCACCAATCTTCTCTTTCTACCTCCATCTGTACCTTAACACAGTCTGTGAAACTCGAAGAGATTTCATAATCTTAACCAGAGAAATCCATAGAAACGGGGCTGCACAAAACCCGTATCCAAACACAGCCAATGCTCTCATTATCCCATCTGGGTACCAAGGATAAGCCATAACCAGAAGCACCCCAAATATCCCCAGCCATGGCACCATGACAGGCAGCATTGGGAGAAGAAAAACATTGGCAACAATGGAGACCAGAGAGAAAGAGCCAACCAAGTATAAGCCCCAGCCTAGAATAGGATGAACCGTGGTTGGAATAAGGAAAACCGGCAAAGAATACGCGACCAAAATGGACCATAAAGCCACCACTTTGAGACTGTTTTTTACAACTGGCATGCCCTTGTCTGATCCCCTGTAGCACATCTTCGACAGATTGGCTTTCGCTAGCCGTGTTATTATTATTATTCCGATGTATATCGCAACCTGAATAAATACTAACGGCATTTCCTGGCCGTATCTGCACAAATCAAAATTACACGATAAATATCTCGTCAATGTATATATCATTTGTTTTATCCAATAGTTGCTCGATTTATGCATAAATAAATCGAATGCCTGCTCTAGTGAGTGTCGTTTTAGAGTGAATTTCTAATGTTGAGTTCAATGGTGCAGAATTTTACCCGAGCGAATGCCTGCGTTGTTCATGCCATTGATAGCCGAGAGGAAGAACTGGCCAGGACCACCAATACCATGGCTTCAACCATGGTGCACTCGGGAAAGTAATAACGCTGTTGGGTCCACAGGGTATGTTCCAGCGAAGTTTAAGATCTGAAAATTTGAATTAAAATTAGTGATTAACTGAGAAACTATTTCTTCTCTTGAGTTGAAAATGCGTCGTGATTTGAACTTACAGTAATAAGAAGCGTCCATTTGGTAACCCAATGGAAGTCTATAGCTTCCTTGAAGCTTGCTGCCATTGGCCGGCGGATGAAACATCGGCCGATCAAGCAAGTCGGGGAAGTAGCTGCACATGAAGCCTTGGTCTGCCCCGTCCGGGTTATGTCGTTCTATCTCCACCTCATGCATCATGTCCTTGAACACTGCCGTCGATGGCTGCGCAAGACTAACTCAGTCAGTGTCCGATCAGAGGACGTTTGAGCCCGTCAAAAGTTGTAGAATTCTGGGTCAGAACTTTGCGATAAAACGGAAAATACTTTTCACCTGAAGAACGAAGAGGCCGGTATGGAAAATGCAGGGGTTGATGAAGACGGCACAGAAGTGGCCGCACTGAAAGAGCTCGTCGGCGTTCTGGAGGAAGAGGTTGTCAGCGTCTAGCATCACCACCCGTTCGTAGTCTACCAGACTCCATGCGTAGAGCTTGTTCAGAGTCAGCTTAAATCTTTTGTTGAAACTTGCAAGATTTTTGTATGGATTCCTCACGTTCCTCACTCTCACCACCTTTGCTCCATCTTCTTCTTCTCTGTATCATCACAGAATTAAACCGGCTTAATCTTCCTTCTTTCCTAAGCTCAGATGTATTTATTTTGCATTTATACGTCTATGATATGATTTGGGTCCTGAATAAACAAGTGACAAATCATGCATTGTTGCTTAACTAGACCCACACGACGTGTTTAAATGATTAAAATGTGACCCAAAAATAACAAGTGGATTATGTCTTAGCGTTTACTTTACGCTGATTATTATTTTATAAAGCAACGACAAAATAATGGTATTTTAACAACTTTATATATAGATTTAAAATATGTGAGCTGGAAATTGGCCATTAGCCACCCGGCGGAATATTCTAAGAAGGTACGTATAGAAGTTATTGAGTGTAACAAGGACTAGGGAATCCTCGTTTCTCAAGCAATCAAAAACCGGCCTTTCAATCACGATTCATGTTTTTGAGCGGTCGTGATTAGACCTACTCTGGCCCCACAATAGATAAAATCAACGGCCCTCGGTTCGGAAACGGAAACAACAGAGAGAGGAAGAAGACTTACAGAGCTCGGACCCATCGGAGAGGAACGTCGTCGGAGGCAATGACGACGAGATCGGCGTCGGCGCCAAGTTTTGTTAGAGATCTGAGCATTACACGTATTGCAACGTAAAACTCGTAGTCCCTCGGCGTTCCCATGTACATCATCGTCGCATAAGCGTTCTTGTGAGCCGTTCTCGTCTTACCGTGCCCAATCGCCGTTCCCTCCGCCATTGACGCCAGAAAATACAACAGCCATAAAAACATACACCCGGTTGCCACCCTCATTGTTACCGGTTTCCTACTCTGACAAACTGAAAAAGCCTAACTTATCGATTCGCTTTCAACTCTCTCTGTAGCAAAGCTTTCCCTTTCTTTTCTCCCGTCCTTCACTCTGAGCTTTAATGGCTGTTTCAGAGAAACAGAGAGGGAATGGATGCTAATGGAGATAAAAGAAAGGTATGGGTTTAAATAAAGGAAGAAGATGTTGAGTCAAAGAAGTCGACAAAAGGAAGAAGAAAGATGCTGGCTTTCTGCGTGTGGCGACCTTAGCTGCAGAAGAATTAATAATATAATTGCTGTGAAAAACTCAAAATATAAAAAGACAACAACCAGTCATATATGATGAACTCTCTAACATAGGATTTATTATCTGCTGGCAGTTGTCACAAAATAATAAAATAAAATATTTATTATTATTATATAATAGCTGTCATTTTAGGCGACATTAAAAAAAATTATTGGCATGCCATTATTGATCTTATTATTTACTTCTATTATATATATATATATATAGAGTTTAAAATTGAAGCCATAAAATCTTTGAGTAGAATAGGTAAAAATAAAATATATATAATATATAATATCATTATTTTTACAAAAATTAACAAAACAATCATTATACTATACTATGCAATCAATGACAAGTCAATAATTAAACAGTTTTTACTAACAAATTAAACACTGAACTATAAAAAATGAACGGAGCAAATTTCATCGTTAATTTTTTGAGAATTTGCAGTGGAAAAAAAATAATACATATGAAAAAAAATTACAATAACTTATGATTTTGGAGACTTTCAGTAAAAAAGAGCTAATACTTATAAAGAATAGATTTAAGAAAATACTGCATAACTTGTTTTTTATTTTTTTAGTTTTATAATTTAGAAAATTTTGTAAAAGAATATATAATATTTTAGATTTAAAATTGTTTTACTCTCCATAAGAGAATCATAATTTATCTGTATTTTTCTATGAAGAAAATGAAATTGACCTGTGTTTGCAAATGAAATATGCGGAGGAAAGTTCTCTTTCTCAACGTTCCGTTGAGGAAAGTTATCTTTCCGCAATGGAAAGTCATCTTTCCTAGATATTATTTCAAGGTCTCACTTTCCACAATGGAAAGATAACGTTCCGCTACAGAAAGTCATCGTTCCACAGCGAAAACATAACGTTCTGTAGAGAAACAACAACTTTTCTTAACAAAAAATATAACAACGATATTTGATCAGTTCATTTCTCATAATTTATTGTTTAAGTTGTTAGTGAAAATAATTTAGTAATTAACTTGTCATCGATTACATAGTATATTGGTTGTTTTGTTAATATCTCTTTTTTTATTTACATTAATACATTTATACCAATAAAAACAAAATATTTGATTAATTATTTATGAACTCATTCCATCTTTCATAATAGTCATAGTGATAGCTAATAAGAGTGAAAAGGCCAATTAAAATTATTTTTAGCAAAAAAAAAAGATTTCTATTTATATAAACAGGTCGTCGACATGAATAAAACTAAGACCACATAAAATATATTGTTAAATTTAATTGTTGAAAATTGATTGGAAGATTATTTAAAAGTAAAAAATATAATTGTATTAACTTAATTAAGAAAATCAAAATTATAAGAAATAGATTGATTTTCTTAATATTTTTTAACGGATAATTAACAAAAGAAAAATAAGTTACTTTAGGATTAATGACAAGTTAAAAGTTAAAATAAACTTAGTAACAACTAAAATACTAAATTATGGAAAATGCAGAATGCAAACTTTATGGTCACGTTTTCTGTTAAAAAAAAACATCTCAAATGTCCCTCATCATTGGAGGATGTCCAAATATCAGCTTTGGACGTGAACGAGTCTGCGGGCAACGTGATCTTGCAGTCATGGACATTTCTTTATTTTTTGATCGCCGAGAAATAGGTTTGTGGATACTTAGTTTGGGAAGGATGGGTGATAATGTAATACCCCGACTTTTCATTTCAGAATTTAATAAAAATAATTGAAAAGTAATTTGAGATATTTGAATTATTTAGATAATTATCGGGGTATTATCAAGGACGTAATTGATAGATTATTATTTAAGAAATTTATCATATGATAATTGAGATTGATTTGAAAAGGGGAATTATTAATGAATGTTAGATTAAATATGAAAATGTGTAAAGAAATGTATTCTGAACTGTTTCGGTTGACTCGGGGTCGAGGCGAGGTCGAGTGTCATCGACTGAAATCTATTCGGAGTGAACCCCTACGTTTTTTGACATTTTGGACGAGATGGGGTCGACTGGCGGTCGAGGAGCGTTTGAATCTATAATATTTTTATGGTCATTCAATCGATAGGTGGTCGAGGGCTCGGATGCCTTCCTCGATCGAAAAATGGAGATTAAGCAAAAAATGAGAATTTAAAGGGTTGAATCAGTATATCTTGAACCGTCCCATTTTGAAGACAAAGAAGTGGGGATAAATTGTGTTTGAATAAAGAATATATTTGGGATAAAATGGAGTTAAAATAAATGTTAAATTAATAAATAAAAATTAAGGTGATTGAGATTAATTATTTAAAAGGAAAATTAAGAGAGTATTGGAGGGAAGTCGAATCGGTTCGGTCTGGTGTTAAATCAAATGACTTGTGGCCATTTGAGAGGAGAAAAAGAGAACCAGAGAGAGGGAGAGTGATGGCAAAGTGAAAGGAGGCCGAGGAGACGAGGGATGACTAGGGGGAGCTCGAGCTCGGGCTCGAGGTGTCGTTCGGCAAGCGGAGGTGTGTCGGACGGTGACGTTGAGCGGCGAGCAATTGTGATCTAAGGCTCAGTGGAGCGCCGATGTTATGGGAACGACAGGCCGTGGTAAGTCGACAATTTGTGTTTCAATTTCTCCTCCATGACATTTTGAATTGGGCATTTGGCAATCTGAATTGGCGAAGTGTGTTGTTTCCACTGGAAATAGCAGGGGCGAACGATGGCAAGGGAGTGGGTGGCGTCGGTTTAGCATTGGACCGGTCCTGTTGGTTCGTAGAAGTGCATGAACCGGTTCAATCATTCTGCCGACAAGATATAAATGGGAGAAATCTGGTTGAGTCATAGTCTATGGATTTGGGTGGGGGAATTAGGGGTGTGACCTAGTTCGGTTGGAACCTGGTAACTGAACCTAACCGAACAGAACAATTTTGGTCGGTTCGGTTTGGTTTGGTTCAGTTTTAATAAGAAAAAAAATTAGGTCATAATCGAACAAAAAATTTTGATTTGGTTTTCGGTTGTACGAAGTGAAAAACCATGAAACCCAAACCGGCCCAATCTCTCTCCCTACTTTGAGCCTTGCGCCAGTGAACCCTACAAGAAAAAAAGAAACCTGAAAGGCTGAAACCATCGAGACTTGTGCGCCGCGACTTACCCGTCACTCCCTTCATCTGATCTCTCCCTCTCACTTCTCTGTCGAGTGTTGACTTTCAGTCTCTAGGTCAAGCGTCTCTCCCACAGCTCTCTCCATTCTCCATTGCTGACCTTGCTCTTGTTAGTCTTTTTGTTAGGCTTAGTTTTATTTTAATGATGACCAAATGGTTTAAATTAATGAAAATAATAAGTTGGTTAATTGTATTTTTATTGATAATATTTTCAATATATTTATACTTAAATCTATCAATAATACCCATATTGAGGGTATTAAAATGTGCTGACATGTTTATTTGAGTCCATGTAGTGTATCATATCATTTTGGGATTTAATATATTTCAGGGTTGAACTTGCCTGCTGATCAGTGAGGACGCGGACGCAGCGGACTATGCGGACGCAAGAATTGGCGTCTGATTTGCCTCTGTCCAATTCAGTGAGAAAAGCGGACGATGGTCGCAGACGATGCGGACGTGAAATGGCGTCCGTAACCCTTCAGAAGTGCGGATTTGAAGCGAAGAAGAGGACGATGGTTTGACGTCCCCAACAAATCTGTGAAGACGTGGACAAACCGGACGAGGCGGACGAAAGGGATTGGCGTCCGATTTGAATCTGTTCTGTTCTATGGAAGATGCGGACGATATATGCGGACGGTGCGGACGATAGATTAGCGTCCGCAAATGCCCAGAATTGTGCAACGGCTATTTTTCTCAACGGGCATTTTTTTTCCCAACGGTCATGCGGACGATGCGGACTCCGAGGACGTCCGGAAGTGCAGTGTTTATAAATATGAGAACACTCCAAGCTCTCTATAACGAACCGGGAATCGTGGCGAAGCCCTGCCGAATTTAATACGCAATTCTAATCATTGTGAGCTATTGTTGCATATCCAATTCTCCCCACACTTAAACTTGCGAGTTAATTTGGGAGAACTTGGATTAGCTAGATTTGACCTTTAAATTTCCAAGTTTAATATTGTGCTTGATTGTAAAGGGTGATTCCCTAAGAATTCATCATACTAGGGTGACGCCCCGCAATAGTCAAATTTAGGGTCATGACTCGTAAGAGTCTAAGGTTGACGACCTTATAATTGTCAAGGGTGACTCCCTGTTTAATAGTCAATTTATAAATGGTTTTATTGGCACCCGAAAGCCAATTACTTAGTGTATCTCCAAGTGAACCTTGGAGCGCGGACGTAGGCGAGTTTGCTGAACCGCGTAAACAAATATTGTGTGCACTTTCTTTATCCCTTACTCTTTAGTTTATGCATTTAATGTGATTGCATATTTAATCGTATTCGATAAATCACTTAGGGATTTAGAGAATTTAAATATCGCACGAAAATATTAGAAACGCTATATTCACCCCCCCCCCCCCCCCTCTATAGGCGTATATCGATCCTACAATTGGTATCAGAGCAGGGGATTTAAATTTTTGTGTGATATTTTGTTGATTGTGCACATTGCTAATATTTGTTGAATTGCATCTATTGAAAAATTCTCTTATTGAATTTCTTGTTGAAATTTATTGTGAATAATTGATTATGGATTTCGATAGAATTGTTGAAAGTCAATGCACATCTACACCTCCATATTTTGATGGTAGTAATTATCTTTATTGGAAGTGTAGAATGAAAATATTTATACAATCTATTGATTTCTTTTTATGGAAAATCATTGAACAAGGGATTAATGTTCCTAGACCATCATGTGAATTCAATGATGTAGATAACCATAATTGGAACTTAAATGCTAAGGCTATGAATCTTTTGTATAGTGCCTTAAGTAAGCATGAATTTGTTAAAGTTCAATAATGTGTTAGTACCTTTGATATATGGAAAACACTTGAGCTAACATATGCATGCACAAATCAAATAACTAAAAGCAAAGTGAGCTTATCCTCCGAAAAAGAAGAGGAAGAGGCCAACGTATGCTTCATGGCCAAAAGTATTGAGGTAAACGACTATTATAGCAATTTCGATTCAAATTGTGAAGATGATAATGATGTATTTAATGAATTGCTAGATAGTTTTAATGAGCTCAAAGATAAATATAAATTGTTGAAAAAGGAGCGTAGCAATTTGATCAAAAAGCATGCTAGTGTAAACAAATCTTTTGAGGATCAAATTGTTGAATTGAAAAATATGATTGATGAGTCTAAATCTTCCTTTGAATCTCTTGAGCATGATAGAAATAACTTAAAATTGGTGAATGATAGATTGATTTCTTCTATTAAATGTAATAAGCATGAAATTAGTGATGTGAAATTGTTGAATGAAAAGTTGAATACAACTATCAAATCACATGAAAAGGAAATTAACTCATTGAATGTTAAAAACGGTAACTTGATTGCTACTATCAAAAGTCTTGAGCATGAGTGTGGTGATTTGAAAATTATGAATGATAATTTGAATGATTGTATCAAATCATGTGAGAATAAGATTCAATCTTTGAATGCTAAATCTAAATCTACTCTTGATGCTAATGCTAAAATTGAATCTCTTGAGATTGACATTTGTGAATTGAAAACAAAGAATAATGATTTGAACTCTATTGTGCTAAAATTCACAAATGGGAGAAAAAATTTAAATATGCTCTTGAATTCGCAAAGGGTTACTTTTGATAAAGCCGGTATTGGATATGAACCCCTTGCAAAGAAAAAAAATTACACTAATTTATTTGTTAAGTCGTCTTTTTGTAATTCTTGCAATTGTGTTGGACATAAGTCTTTTTGTTGTCCTTTAAAATTGAATACTAAATTGGATTCAAATGTTAAATCTAAATGTGCCTATTCTTTGCATTTGAACTCTAAATTTAAATCAAATGTTAGTTCAAAATTTGTTCATCCTTTGGATATGAATTCTAGATTTAAGTCTAGTATAAATCTTAAACCTAATTTGAACTATAAACTTATGTGGGTTCCAAAAGGAACCAAACCTATAACAAATGGACCCCAAATAGTTTGGGTACCAAAGATTTTGAATTGATTGTGTTGTAGGTTGGAGATTCTCCCAATGAGCTAAATGAACTTGGATACTTGAATATCCAACAAAAGGGGAGAAGTTTCAAAGGAATGTCTCAAATGCTATAAATGAAAATAAACATCTTAGAGGTACACAATCTCTTTGTTATAATTGAATTTAAGTGTGGAATTTGATTTGGATTAGTATTTAGAGTTTGATGAATTAGAATGGATTATATTATTGATTGATTCAATCTTTATTTTTCTTGGGATTAAAGCATAGATTGATTCAATTCTATTGTTCTATTCTTGATTTGGGATTGAAAGTGTTTTAACCTTGATTAGTACATAATCTTCTTGGATTAATTGTTAGCTTTAATCTTTTTGTATATATAGGTTGAAATATGTTTTATTCATTCAATTAGTATTTTGATGAATGGTTCCAACAATTGGATTCTAAATTGCATATCTTTGAAAGAGTGTTAGATATTTAATTTTGTTGATTTAGGATTGCTTTGAGATAAATTGATTTTGTTTTTGGAGTGAATTGATAGATATCATAGGTTGTAAATTTGTTTATGTCTTTATTTTATATTTAGGAATTGAGAAGTCTTTATTCCTTCAATCTATATTTTGATGGTTTGTATTCCAACAACCTAGTCTCTAAATTGAACATGCTAGTGCAAATATTGGATTGTTGGATGTTAAGTTGGATGATTGTTTGGAATAAATTGCTTTGTCTTTTTGAAAATATACTTCTCCCATGAATTAAAATTAGCTTGAGATAAGGGGAGAGGATAGAAAATTTGTTAATTATGTGGCTTTGTTGATTTCTCCCTTGAATTGAATTTGAATAACAAATTGGGGGAGAAAATAGAATTGTTGAGAGTTGATTAAATCATTGACTTGTTCAAAATTGTTAAATTTCGACTTTGATGATTGTGCTTCCATGTCTATAAATTGTGTTTATCATCAAATGGAAGAGAAACTTGTCTATCTTCAATTGATATTTTTGAGTTTGAAAATTGTATTCCAACAAGTGAACTTCTATTTTGACTTGTGTATTTCTCTCTTGAACTAAAAATTAACTATTGATATAGGGAGAGAAAAATACAAATATTTTAATTTTGCTAAGCTGGCTTCCACTCTTGATTTAAATTTTGAAAATCTCTATAGATTTTATTTTAATAATTGATTTAAAGGGAAAAATTAAATTTGTTTGGGTTTCAATTTGAATTAAAACGAATAGATTAGATTTGAAAAGTGGTTTAATTTGACTTTCTATTTCTTATTAAAATTGAATTCACTAGAATTCTTCAATACATATCTTTGAACTTATTTTCATTTTTTTCTTGAGTTTGGAATGGAAGATATTGCTAGTGTGCTTGTAGGGTAGACTTTGATAACTCTTTTTTGAATCTAACTTGATTAATGCAAAGAAGAAGAGATTTGAATTGGTTTGACATTGAGAGTTTAGAGGAAGAAATTCTTATTGTTTTGTTTGATAACTTTGTTTCCCCAAATGTTTTTAGTTTTGAGATCTATAAAGGGGAAGAAGTTTTGTAGTTGTTTTTCAAATTGATATCAATATTCTCCATTGATTTGAAATCACACAATTGATATCAATAATTGTTTTATTTTAAACTTCTACAATTGGTATCTATCTTGGATTTCCATCCCCAATGTTTTAATTGTATGCAATGATTTAGGGGGAGAGAAATAGTTCTTACCTTGAATATCTTTGAAAGATAGCTTATATCAATTAGTATTTTTGAAAATTGGATTTCATTTCTTCAATTGATATCTTCAATTTCTCTATAATTTGAAATTTTAAATTGGTATCAATCTTTATTTTTAGAATTGAATTTCAACAATTGAAATCTTTGAACTTAATCTTTAATTGGTATCAAATATGAAATTGTTTTTGTTTTGGTATCAATGAAATCATTTTTCTCTACAATTGGTATAATATTCTTTGGATTTTCATTTGGTATCCTATTTAGATTCCCCAACTATTTGACTATATGCATAACGATAGGGGGAGAAAATTTACTTTTCAAATTGGAATTCATTCATAGATTGTTTCTCAATTGGTATATATTTTGTTTAAACTTGGATGGTTCTATCTCTTGTTTAGTTACCCTCTTATATTCTTGTTGAAAATTTTAAAGAGGGAGAGAAACATTTAAATTTGTTTTATTGTTGCTCTAAGGGGGAGAGCAAATATTTTAAATATGTAGTATATCCCCATTAGGTTGTTGTTGTGATTAACATAGGGGGAGAGATATTTGAATTGATTTTGATTTAACACATTGGTATCTCTCTTAGAAATCTCTTTGAACTTACAATTGGTATCAATACTTAGCACAAATGATTTGATTTTAACTTTGTATTTACAATTGGTATAATTATTTGAAAAACTTGTTTTGCTTCAAATTGTGAATTCTCAATTGGTATCTTTTGTTAATTTCTTAATTCTTAAATTGGTATCACTTGTTAGAATGTGAACATGTGTTTATAATTCTTGAACTTAAATGGATTCTAGTTCTTACATTTGATTTCTAATTTCTTGAATCTCATTCTTTTTGGTGTCTATTGTTTGGACTTAAAGCATAATTCCCTCAAATGTGTATGTATGCTTAATGACAAAGAGGGATGATATTTTTGATTGAATTATGATTGTGGTTGCTTAGATTGGTATATTATCTTTTACCACTCATTGAACTTTAATGTTTATATTGCCTCAAATGAGTTTCTATGCTTAATACAAAAGAGGGAGAATATTTTTGTCAGAAATCTTTGTGATTGTGATTCTTTACAATTGGTATCTTTCTTTTAACCACAAATTGAAATTGAATGTATATTTCCCTCCATGGTTTGCTTCTTGGTTAGATTAATTGATTAAGGGGGAGAAATTTGTTTTCAATAGAATTATTTGTTGAAATTATCTTTGGATTCTAATGCTAATTCCCTCAATGGTTTAATTATTGGATAGATTCTTGAAAAAATGGGAGAATTTATTTTAATGGTGTTAATCTTATTTTGATAATATTTCATGATTGTGTTTGAACTCTCCTCCCCTAGAATTACTTTTTGATTATGACAAAAAGGGGGAGAATGATGTGTAAGTTGTGATATATTTTATGGAGTTTAATAGCATGTTGCATGAATTAATTGGTTGATAAATTGCATAACTTAATTGGATAAATCTAATATGCAATATTTGATGCATATGCTTAGATTTTAGTATAACTAACTTATAGGATTTTGTCATCATCAAAAAGGGGGAGATTGTTAGCGTTTTTGTTAGACTTAGTTTTATTTTAATGATGACCAAATGATTTAAATTAATGAAAAGAATAAGTTGGTTAATTGTGTTTTTATTGATAATGTTTTCAATATTTTATTTAATATATTTATACTTAAATCTATCAATAATACCCATATTGAGGGTATTAAAATGTGCTGACATGTTTATTTGAGTCCATGTGGTGTATCATGTCATTTTGGGACTCAATATAGTTTAGGGTTGAACTTGCCTACTGATCAGTGAGGACGCGGACGCAGCGGACTATGCGGACGCAAGAATTGGCGTCCGATTTGCCTTTGTCCAATTCAGTGAGAAAAGCGGACGATGGTCGCGGACGATGCGGACGTGAAATGACGTCTGCAACCCTTCAGAAGTGCGGACTTGAAGCGAAGAAGAGGACAATGGTTTGGCGTCCCCAACAAATCTCTGAAGACGCGGACGAACCGAACGAGGCGGACGAAAGGGATTGGTGTCCGATTTGAATCTGTTCTATTCTATGGAAGACGCAGACGATATATGCGGACGGTGCGGAAGATATATTAGCGCACGCAAATGCCCAGAATTGTGCAACGACTATTTTTCTCAACGGGCATTTTTTTCCCAACGGTCATGCGGACGATACGGACGCCGAGGACGTCCAGAAGTGCAGTGTTTATAAATATGAGAACACTCCAAGCTCTCTATAACGAACCGGGAATCGTGGCGAAGCCCTGCCGAATTTAATACGCGATTCTAATCACTGTGAGCTATTGTTGTATATCCAATTCTTCCCACACTTAAACTTG
Organism: Begonia loranthoides; assembly: GCA_022433065.1. Taxonomy (NCBI): domain Eukaryota; kingdom Viridiplantae; phylum Streptophyta; class Magnoliopsida; order Cucurbitales; family Begoniaceae; genus Begonia; species Begonia loranthoides. Next base: position 12,490,945 of record CM039470.1, on the reverse strand, counting down.
TGAGTTAATTTGGGAGAACTTGGATTAGCTAGATTTGAGCTTTAAACTTCCAAGTTTAATATTGTGCTTGATTGTAAAGGGTGACTCCCTAAGAATTCATCATACTAGGGTGACGCCCCACAATAGTCAAATTTAGGGTCACGACTCGCAAGAGTCTAAGGTTGACGACCTTATAATTAGTCAAGGGTGACTCCCCGTTTAATAGTCAATTTGTAAATGGTTTTATTGGCACCCGAAAGCCAATTACTTAGTGTATCTACAAGTGAACCTTAGAGCGCGAACGTAGGCGAGTTTGCCGAACCGCGTAAACAAATATTGTGTGCACTTTCTTTATCCCTTACTCTTTAGCTTATGCATTTAATGTGATTGCATATTTAATCGTATTCGATAAATCACTTAGGGATTTAGAGAATTTAAATATCGCACGAAAATATTAGAAACGCTATATTCACCCCCCCCCCCCCCTCTATAGGCGTATATCGATCCTACAGCTCTCACTCGTAGTCGTTCTAGCCAAAGGCGAACATCGACGAGTGACGAAGACGACGAACTCTCTTTCGCAGAGTCAAACGAACTCTCTTCATAGGTCAGTGCTTCCAGTTGCCAGTTCCAAATCAACTCAGGTGACAGGTTGTTTATTCACAGGTGCTTCCGGTTCACAGGTTCGATGAACTCTCTTCACAGTTTAGTGCTTCTAGTTGGCAGTTCCAAGTCAACTCATTCAAGTGAGGTTAGGGTAAATTTTAACCATCTGTTTCATAAATGTTGAATGGCTCTGTTGTTAAGTTTGTATCTTAAATCTGTTAGGTTCAGCATTGGATAAATATGTGATCTTAAAGCTGTTGTTGTTATGAATTGGATAAATCTGTACTTTGTTGTTACAATTGTCTGTTGTGAATTGGATAAATCTGTACTTTGTTTCATAAATGTTGAATTACTGTGTTATTAAGTTTGTATCTTAAATCTGTTAGGCTTAGAATTGGATAAATCTGTGATCTTAAATCTGTTGTTGTTATGAATTGGATAAATCTATACTTTGTTGTTAAATCTCATGAATGTTCCCTGTTGATAAGTGCATAATGCAGGAACACAATGTGATGACATCGATGAATGGAGGATTTGGATTCAACACCTACACGTTTGCGTTCTAAGGCAAAATGTTCGGTGTTTCGTTTGTTACTTCTTAGTTTTTTACACTCTTCATCCATGCATTATAGAGTGAGGTATTTTATTTAGATTGATGATATTTCTTCTATTGAGAGATGAGAAATCTTGATCCATTTGTGTTTTGCATTACAGGGTTATGCATTTTATTTAGACTTGTGGTATTTTTTTTTCTAGAGAGATGGAATGTTTGGTATTTGTTTTCTGGAGATATACTAAGATGGAATGTTCAATGTTGGGTAATGGATATTTATTTTCTGGAGAGATAGGAATGTTGAAGTCTGATGTTGATTGTTGAATTAAGTTGAAGAGTGAAGTCTCATGTTGAACTTCACACTCTGTAGCTGTTTCAGGGAGAAGATGAACTGATGAACTGATGACTCTGTGAATTGATGATTGATGATGGTTTGTTCTTCATCGATTCTTACTTCAATAGTTGAAGTAAGGTGAAATTTGATGACTCTGCCGAATGTTTGTAATGGAGTGAAGCTGCATATTCATTTTTAATTATTTTTGCTAAATTAAATTGAACGAACTGTACCACCGAATAGACCTAAAAACCGAGTAAAAAATTGAAAAACTGAACTGAATACAAAAAAATTGAGGGCATGAAAAAACTGAACCAAAATCGAAACCGAACATATTAGAACCAAAATCGAGGTTCGGTTTTTGGTGTGATTTTCCACTCTTCTCGGTTCAGTTTTGGTTTTCCAAAACTAAAACCAAACTGAGTCGGTTCGGTTCTAATTCTGTCAAAAACCAAACTGAATCGAACCGATCCCACCCCTAGGCAAAATGGTGGGCTACTGTCGGCTAGTTGTGCATAAAAAACATTGTCACTCGGGGAGGCCTTTGAAAAAAAAGGGGAACCATATCTTCGACAAAAGAAAGAATGGATTAAGGTGATAGAGTGTTATTAGGAGACGCTAGGCTTCGAAATTGAAAAACGAAGTATCACCTACAAAATTTTGTGAGTGTGAGAGGAGAGGAAATAGAGAGAAAAATGAGAGAAAGAGCTAAGAGCTCTTTGGTGGTGTGTGTAAAGCCAAGAGCTGTGGCCAAGAGAAAAACAGTAAAAGAATGAAAAGGAGAGGAAGCAAGAGAAGAAGATGAAGAGGGAGCTTTCTCTCAGGTTCGTTGAGTAATGCATTGATCCCTTTTTAGTTTTAAGGATTTTAGATAAATGTTTGACGTATACTCTCCATTCCTTTAACATTAAGGCCTTGTTAGTGGAAAAGCTCTCCATATTGTCAAATGATATTAGGGAGGTCTTAATCTGTTGGTGAAGTGTTAAGTCTACATGTTGACTGTTGTTTCTGAAAGATGGAGATATATGCCCTATTATGATGAGTCTGTGTTATTCTCTGTTGGTGTTGTTTGATTTCAGCCGTGAGGATTGTGATGCCTTTGGATGTTAAGCTGACTCTGTCATTTGGGAGATTGAAGCGATGAAATCATTTTTTGTTAAGTTGTATTCTTTGATAAATTTGTGTAGTTAGTGAGCATGTAGAAATGTTGGAATTATGCTCTGAAAGTTGGATTGCTAAAGTTAAGTGGAATGTTGAGTGATAGAATATATTATCTGCTATGTTATGGATTTTAGTTGAAAGTTATGTTATATTGTTGGAATCGATCTCTGATGTTCTACAAAATTAGCTACAACTATAGAAGAATAATGAATGGTTATGCTCGATTAAATGGGTGTTAATTGATAAGTTGAGGAAGTGTGAATTCATTGATGTAAATTTTATTATTTGGTTTGGATTATTGTTTGGATAATAGGAAATAATGAGATTGAGTCAGTTGAGGATAATGAACGGTAGAAGTGAAGTTAGCGATATGGGATTATGATGGTTACTTTTATGATTTTAAGGTATTAAAGAAAGATGAATAAAGTGCAGAAAAGTGTTCCAGACGCCAGGTAAGTGATACTGTAAGTGTTTTGGTCTTCGGACCCTACATCGCAAGAATTAGGACTTTATTTGTTGACTGTTTACTGCTTTAATAGAATATTTAGGTTGTTTACTGCCTTACCCGATATTGAGCATGTTCCGTGAATTGTAATGTTGTTTGCTAGGTGGTCATTAGAATTAGATTTTTTTAATTATATGTTTAATAGATGAGTATGTTTCGAGGTTACGTAGAGATATGATATGAACTGTATGCATTACGTGACATTCATGCATCATACTTAGGACTTATGAAATTGTGAGCATATTGCATGACATGCCTAATATATCTAAATAGGCATGTGGGGGTTTGAAAGAATTGGTGACTGTCCATCAGTGGTGATACCCCGAATGGATGTATCTCTTCCCATGTAGGGAGCAGAGTGATGGTTTAGCCACATAGACTCTAGAGTTCATCAATTCTTTTGTACTGAAATCCCCAATGTCTTTAACAAAAGAGTCCTATGACGGCTTGTGGTGACACCCCTAATGGATGTATCTCCTTGTCGGAGTGACAGTTAAGCCACATAACCAATTGACGTATTCAACTCTTGAGTTCCAGAAAAGATAGGTTTTTTTCTGTAATGTATCGCATGATCACGCACGAGCATTAGCATTGCATTTCATCCTATCACTTACTGAGCGTTAGGCTCATTGGTTAAGTCTTGTTGATGTGGGCATGTATGAGGAACAGAAGAACAAGTCAAAGACAGTTGATGAAGTATTTGCACGGGTGGATCTTGTGGCTAGCTAGGCTAAAGGATGTAAGAAAGAGAAAAATGTTTTACAAAAAGAAATTTATTACTATCTTTTAAATGGTTTTAAGAATGAATTAATATTCCGCTACGCAAATGAAAAGAAAATGATTTAAGTAAAAGAAAAGTTTTAAATTTCTCGTGATTTTTAAACATAAGAAAAACTGGGTCGTTACAGATAACAAATGAAGTGTATTTGCAAAAATATTGGTAACCACATATGTGTTTGTGTCAGTAGAAGTGTTGATATTCGCAAATACTTGATTTAAAAAGGATATGTAGTCATACATGACTAGTGCTTGTAGAGTGATTGAATATCTGTAGTGGAAGCGTGGCAACCGTGAAACGATGTTTGTTCACGGAAAGACATGATGTGGCAAATTATGATTGACGGACAATGTGTACGGATATCCGTAGAGGAAGCGTTGGTGTCTGCAGATGTGAGGTTGAATTTGCGAAATGAGGTACATGGCGCATTGTGATTGACAGACAATGTAAGCAGCTATCTGCAGTAGAAGCGTTTGTGTCCACGAATGTGAAGTGGAATCGGAAAATAAGGTATGTGGTGAATTGTGATTGACGGAAAATGTAAGTGAATATCTGTTGTGGATAGGAGGAGTCACGTGAACGACACACGAAATTTAATGAGGAAGCAAAAACAAATAAAGAAGGGGATGTCCACAGAGAGAAGGATGAACACGTTGATGACTCAAGTTAATTAGGGAGGAAGCGGATATTCGGGAATAATGAAGTAGAAAGGAACGCGCCTGCAGATAAAAGGAATCACGTGCATGACACACGCGATTTAATGAGGCGGCAGAAACAAATGGAGAAGGGGGCATCCACAGAGAGAAGGATGAACACATGCACGACTCATGTTAATTAGGGAGGAAGTGGATATTTGTGAACAGTGATATAGAAAGGAAGGCACCTGCAAACAGGAAGAATCACGTGCACAGTACATGAGATTTAATGAGGAAGCAGAAATAAATGGAGAAAAGAATGTCCATGAAGAGAATGATGGACATGTGGACAACTCACGTTAATTAGGAAGAAAACACATATCTACAGCGGAAAAAAACGCATTAGCGAATAATAGTACGTCTGCTTCTGTGTAAATGAGTGTACGCGAACGTTCGTTATAAGTATGAACGTCTGCCTTCATGTAATGAGGTATAATAGGACACCCACGGGTGGTGCAGATGTTAGGGAGACAATTTTTAATGAAAAATTTGAGTGTGAAATTTGCATAATTCATTTACTATAGTTCAGTGTTTTATTTAATAGTGAATTTAGGTTAAGATTTGATTTGTTGCTTATCTCAAATTTTAAGATTTATTTTTGGTAATTACCTTTTTTTAAATTTATATTTAGGAACAAAAATCAAAGGAAAATTAACAAATTAACCACTGTACTTTGTGATCAATGACAAGTCAATTGCTAAAGTATTTTCGCTAATAACTTAACCACTGAACTATGAAAAATAGACACCGAAAACATTGTTATCATGTTTGCCGTTAAAAAATATTGTCGTTCCACACAGAGGAAAGCCATTTTTCCACTAAGAGGAAAGATGTCTTTCCGCACAGAGGAAAGACAACTTTCTGCAGAGAAAAGTCTATAGATAAATAACACATTCGTTATTTTCTTCGTAAAAAAAGCACAGATAACACAGACAAGTTGTGATTCTCCCATCAACAGGAAAACAATTATAAATCACCTGAAATATAAAACATTATATAATCTTTTACAAAATCTTATAAATTACATAACTAAAATCATCTGAAATCTAAAACATTATATCATCTTTTACTGAAATCTCTAAAATCATGAGTTCTTGCAGTTTTCCATGGTATTAGTTCTCGAGTTCTCAGAAAAGTTAACAACGATATTTGGTCTGTTCATTTATAATAATTTAGTGTTTAAATTGTTAACAAAAAGTTTTTAGTAGTTAACTTATAATTGATCTAATCATAAAATGGTTGATTTGTTAATTTCTTGAAATCAAAAGGAGATTCGAGTAGTTGATAAAAAAGAGTTGAGAAGGTTGTAAGAAACGAAAACGAAAATAGAAAAAAAAATAAAAATAAAAATAAAAATAAAAATAAAAATAGAAAAGAAACCAATTAGATGCGAAGAGAAAGAAACCAAAATTTCTTGTTTTTGTTGTTGTGTTCCACGCGTAGCGTGTTTGATTGGTTTTCCACCTTCACCGCCTTTGCTTCTCATCCCTGTTTGTTGCATAAAAACAATTTTATGCATTTTGATTGATTGACACGTGTCCTTGACGGGAGTCGTAAAAATGGATCATAAAGTCTCGACCATCATATCTTGTTTGGGTTCAATGAATCACTTCCACTAATTGGTTTTTGCGAATAATATAAGTAAAACTCAGTTTTTCAAAATACAAAACTAAAAACAGAGATTTTTAATCAGATTCATAATTATAAATCTTGATTATAATATAAGAAAAAAAGAAGATGATTATATGCCAGCAGATTTAAGATCAAGACCACATTTTCTGAAATTTGATTTTTTTTTTGGGTCTTTATTTCTCAATTTGAGTTTTGACACATTCTTGTGATTGTATTTTCCATCCAAACCATTGAAAATGTATTGCTTGCAATATTAAAAAAAAAGTAATTGAAATAATTTTAAGAATAAAGTATATTTTAGAGCATTATATTTGAGATTATTTACTAATTAAATCTTAAACTATTTTTTTTACAAATCAAACCCTCACCATTCAAATATCAGTAATTTCGATTATGTTGTCAATTTATTTGTTAAATTTAATATATTTATTCAATATTTTCTATTTAATAAGATATTTTAACTTGATTTCTAATTCAGTGATTTCAAACTCTATCATACAATTGACAAAGTTCGTAATTACCAAATATGAGATCGATAGAATTCAAAATTAGACACAAAAATTATCAGAAAAATTAGAAATCAAGTTAAAATATTTTTCATTAATTGCACTCTCTCCTCCACTAGCTCCTTCGCTTGCTCCTTCATTCGTTCCATTTGGCTCTCCAAGCAGCTGATGATTCTGTTGAACATCTTCTCAGCCATCAACATAAAATAAGATGACTAAGGAGAGGCAGAGACATAGAATGCAGAGTATCATCCTCCATGGGTTACGAAGGAGATGATGCACAATGTTTGGCTAAGGTGGATGGAGATTATCCCACTGAGGTGGATGGAAGTTGTTTGGTAGAGGAGGTTAGAGGCTAGACAACCTTGAATTTAGTCTTAGAGACGGACTTAGATGGAGACTTGGATACTCATTCTTCTCCAACTTTGTTAATCCTCATACGACCCACTTTCAATATATTGTAGACGTTGTCAAACTTCTCTTGGATTCTCTGCTCCACATTCGATATTGATATATCGTTTATACTCGACAATCTTTTGAACAAATCAATTATATGACAAATTCTTGGTTGGGTTATTGATGACGTCGCACGTATGACTCAAAATCACATATTCGATGTTCACTCTCATTCGGTTGAACATCCTCTTCAACATATAAAGATCCATGCACCTAACATGGTTTTGACGCCCATCTCATGGTAGAAGAGTGTGTGTCATGATGTTATGGATCACTCGAGTTTTGGCATTCAAGTCCTTGAACTTTGGCTTCTTGAACACTTCAATCTTGGGATTACAGTGCAACTATCAAAAGACAGTCAAACTTTGTCCTTGTCTATTGAAATTTGGATCCAAAGATACTAGTAATATTGCTCGCTTGGTTCCTCCATCGATCATCCAAACAGAAAGTTAATATCAATGGGAGTCAACATCAACTCTCGTCCAAATGTGTAAGTCTGAACTTCTAGTGGTTGGGTAAATAGTTCTAAATCTGCATAATATAGTTTGACAATCCCCTTACAGTAAATTCTACCAAATCTGCAAAAACCCACTAATCTAGCACTCACAACCATGTCATTTATTTCCATATCAGACAATGAATCGAAATCTACTCTTTTAGATACAATTATATAACGATATTTAATATCATCTTCGTACCTATTGTTCATCGATGCAATTCTGAAGACCGGTGAGCGGAAATGATTTGATATAGGTTGAAAAATGACCAATTGAGATATTGGTCGTGCTTAAAGTTGAGGTTGAGGTTGAGGTTGCGGTTGTGTTTCAAATTAAGGTTGTGTTTTACCCTCAGGTTGTGCATTGTACTGAAATTGAACGAGATGAACTCAGTTACATTTCGTCTATGGGCACGAGTTGATTCAGATTCTGGTTGAGGTTGAGACTGAGAGATAATAGTTTTATGCTTGAGTGTCAATTTCGTAGTTCTACTAGGGTCCATTGGATTGAATGAGACAATAAGAGTTAGGGTAGAGGTTTGAAGTTCGATAAGAAAATTGTTTTGAAACTAGTGTGCTCTATCTAGAGCGGAATGTGAATTTGCATACTAAAGCAACAGAAGGCAAGTATCCTCCATTGACATACTTTCCGTTGTGCATTGTGCTGCGTAAAGTATTCATTCCACTGCGAAAATTACTCTTTTTTCTCTGACTATGAGCGTCATGGATTAGGAATTACTTTATACAACAAAATATAAGTTTTTTTTGCTGAAAGAATATTTTTCATTGTGAAAATGTGTCTTCTGCTGCAAAAATGTGTATTCCGTTGTAGAAAGCAAGTCCTTCAATTATGACTACTTTATATATGAGTTTGCTGCAAAAAATGAACTTGTCCGCTATGGAAAGAAATTGAAAATTTTATCGGAAACCATGATAATAATGTTTGCTGTATTTATTTTTCATTATTTAGTGTTTTATTTGTTAGCAAAAATAATTTAGTGGTTGCCTTATTAATGATGTCATAGTTCAGTACTTCTTTTGTTAATTTTCCAAAATTAAAATAATAAAACATTAAAAATATTTCTTTAAAAAAATAAAATATATTATTTAAAACCTTATTTATTAAAAATAAAAGATCGTTTGTAGAGAAATATATAATAATTCAATATTATGTTTTTATTATTTTATTGATTGAAAAATACGAAAATTGTCATAATTGTTTCTTCACTTGTTTGCTCGTCATTATAATATAGTTGATGTGTCTTTGATTTGTATATTAAAAAATCTGTGGTATATTAAATCCTAGGAATAGATAGCATATCACTTTAATATTATAAAGAACAAAATATAAAATAAACTTTAAATTATGATCTTATGTTCAACTTAAATTTTACTTTCAACTTTATAAATTAAATCTCATTATTATTTTTTGGGAACATGACAAATCAACAATCATTCTTCACTATTATTGACAAATTAACTATCATTTTTTTTTACTAACAAATTAATCACTAAATTATAAAAAATTATGCCGTTAATATCGCAGTCCCATTTGCCGTTAAACGCCATAATGTCGAGCCACGACAGTTCTTTTACAAACTGATGTGACTTCATAGTTTAAAAAAAAAACAACACGACCTTTTTTATGACCCACAGCAGTTCATGTACTAAACCGTAGGGGTGTGACAATAAACCGTTGCGGTGTGGCAATAAACCATAACGGTGTGACGATAAACTATGGCGGCTTCATACGTGCTTCATTCAACAATTTAAGAAATCTGTGCATAAATAGGCTTCACAGATTCAATTAAATTGAAATGCGGTCGATCAAAAAGTGAAATGTTAGCTCGAGAAAATATTGCTAATTTTACAGTTTTATAATAATCAATTTTCATTTCATCGTCAACAATCAAATTTTCAATTTCATTACAAACATATCATGTACATGTGTATTACAACTGCAAACCAATTTACCAATTCTATTACAACCATATCGTGTATATGTTCATGACAGACACAAACCAAATGCGGTTATAACCATATAATGTACATGTGCTCTAAGAATCGGTGTGCTGTAACTACATCAAGCATTTATATTGTTTCTTGATGAACATCCAACTGTCTACCTCGAAGAAATTGTTGTAGATGATCCTTGCATATTTGCTCCTTCAATCTCATTATATGATCTTCCATATTCAATGGACTTGCCATGATGCAAAACCGATGCTCCGCTTGCTACCCGTTTGGCAGAGGCATGACGGCTTTCTATCTTTCTCGAGCAAGTGTGAACGTCATTGTGACACTTTATTTGAAATGTTATTTCACCTTACATATCACCTAGTAAGTATCTATCAACCGATGCTTCGGCGAGTTGACCGTGAACCACGAAGTCCTCGGTGACACTGGAAGTGGAAGCAATGTTGGAGTAGAGCTCAACAGCGATGTTCTGAATGTTAAGTACTATGGTTTTCGCCTTTGATGTTTTGGGAGACTACGTTTTGGCCATTGTCGATACAGTTACAAGACTCTGAGTGCTTTGAGGCGCTCTGTTGTATGTGACTGGCTCAGAGCACTCGTAGTCCTATAACTGTCTGACAATGGCTGAAACTTAGCCTCCCAAAACATCGAAGATGAAAATTGTAGTACTTAACCTTTAGAACATCGCCGTTTACCTCTACTCTAACATTGCTTCCACTTCTAACATCACCAAGGATTCCGTGGTTCACTGTGAACTCGCCAGACCTTACATGTGATTCTTATGTACTAGAGTTTTGGGAACGCAGAATGAGACACGATAAACCGCTGCGGTGTCATATGAAGTCGCAGCGATGTGACAATAAACCGCTGCAGCTTCATATGACATCGCAGTGATTTATCATCATATCGTTGATGGTTGGTTTGTCACTAATAATAAAGAATGATGGTTGATTTGTCATTTTCCTTTATTTTTTTTGTTTGCACATGCAAACTAAAAACCACAACCAAAATTAAAATGTAACCTGACTCATTGTCAGAACCGGTTTGGAAGACTGGTTCACACTCTTTCTTGCTCGCTCTGATGCTTCTACTCTGATTCTACCACTTTGCTACTATCCGCCTCACGAACAAATGAAGCTTCGAGATCAGAATGGTCCGAATCCACTCCACCTCCACAGACGCTGGAAGATGGCTAAATCACGCTGGCATATTACGGCTTGCATCCGTAGCTGGGGAAATTCAATTCTCTACAAAGAAGGTCTGCATCTGCATCTGCATCTGAGGCAATTTTGGGTTTGAAGGATTCGATAACCTTCGATTATCTATGTGGATCGGCTTTGAAGCTTCCTGCATAGTTGAAGTAAGAGCCATTGAAGATGGGATTGAGCTAGCAAGCATCCCTCAACCGATGCTTCGGTGAGTTGACCACGAACCACAAAGTCCTCGGTGGCACTGGAAGTGGAAGCAATGTTGGAGTAGAGTTCAACAGCGATGTTCTGAATGTTAAGTACTACGATTTTCATCTTCGATGTTTTGGGAGACTACATTTCTGCCATTGTCGATACAGTTACAAGACTCAGAGTGCTATGAGGCGCTCTGTTGTGTGTGACTGGCTCAGAGCACTCGTAGTCCTGTAAACTGTCAGACAATGGCTAAAACTTAGCCTCCCAAAACATCGAAGACGAAAACCGTAGTACTTAACCCTTAGAATATCGCCGTTTATCTCTACTCTAACATTGCTTCCACTTCTAGCGTCGCCAAGGATTTCGTGGTTTGCAATGAACTCGCCGGACCTTATATGTGATTCTTATATACTAGAGTTCTGGGAACACAGAACGAGACACGATAAACCACTGCGATGTCATATGAATTCGCAGTGGTGTGACAATAAACCACTGTAGCTTCATATGACATCGCAGCTATTTATCATCACATCGCTGATGGTTGGTTTGTCACTAATAATAAAGAATGATGGTTGATATGTCATTTTCCTTTATTTTTTTGTTTGCACATGCAAACTAAAAACCACAACAAAAATTAGAATGTAACCGGACTCATTGTCAGAACTGGTTCACACTCTTTCTTTCTCGCTCGGATGCTTCTACTCTGATTCTACCACTTTGCTACTATCCGCCTCACGAACAAATGAAACTTCGAGATCAGAATGGTCCGAATCCACTCCACCTCCACAGATGCCGGAAGATGGCTAAATCACGCCGGCAGATTTTGGTAGATTCCAGCCTGTATCTGTAGCTAGGGAAATTCACTACTCTATGAAGAAGGTCTGCATCTGCATCTGAGGCAATTTTGGGTTTGAAGGATTCTTCGATAACCTTCGATTATCGATGGGGATCGGCTTTGAAGCTTCCTGCGTAGTTGAAGCTGGAGCCATTAAAGATGGGATTGAGCTCGTTGGTTCCTTAATTTAGATGAATCGTTCAACCAGATGTTAGATTATTTAACAATAATTTACTAATGTGGTCCATGTTAATTAAAGTAACATTGACTTAATATTAAAGTACTTAATGTGATGGTTGTTAAACATAAAAGACATTAAGTTAATTGAGTTTTAATTCCCTCTCCTTAGCCTTATTAAAAGTGTATAAAGGATAGTTGAAGAGGTGTGATTGAAGAGATATAATTGAAAAGATATGTATGGAGGGATATTTTTGTAAGGGTGTCTTCTTCATCACCTAGAGAGAAAAGATTACAGCATGAATTCTAATGAACGAACTCTCTCGAATACTCTCTAAAAAAATTACGGTGAACTATACTCTGTTTCTTGATCATCAAAGAGACAGATTAAAGGAAAATGATTAAGGCGATAAATGCAATCAACTTCAAGATCTTCGTTAAAAGCTTTTACTTTTATCATGGACCAAGGTTGATATTATTGTTTACTTATTCGAGTATTATAAAAAATGAAATGGTTGAATTAATGTCGTTAAATGGGATGTAAGGATTGTTTGTATGAATATTGAAATACTAACAATTGGTATCAGAGAACGGTTAATAAACGTGTTGATTTACCATGAAAATTGACAAATTAGATTTCATGAAAAGTTATATGCATGAAAATGAATGTTTGATTTTGTAAAGTTATGCATGAAAAGAATTGCAGATGAAATCGTAGAAAGAAAGTAAGATATATTCTAGAGAAAATCTTTTCAGACGAATCTGTGTAAAAGTTCTTCATGCGGATGCATGAAACAGATTTCAAATGGTACAGATTTGCCACTGTAAAGAAAATTACAGTTTAAAGTTCCTAGCGGACATTTTCGGATGATAGTGAATGAAAACGGATGCAGCGGACGATTACGTTTTGAATTTGTAATAGATTTATACATTTTCGGATGATCAAGGATGAAGCAGACGCTATGCGGACGATATCGTTTTGAATCTGTAAAATTTTCATGCGAATTTGGACGATAAGAATGCTGTAGGATGATGCGGACGCTGTAGGACGATGCAGACTTTTTTGAATAGAATCTGTACAAACTGTAATGCATTTTTGGACGATATCAATTGTTTTCAGATGAAAGAACCCCGTCCGGTAGTCGTCCGCAAAGCATAAAAGGACAATTTGATTGTATGTTATTTAATGAAAGTTTACTTAATTAAAATATTGTTGTATAGAAACTAAGTAGTCACCAAAATGACATAGTTTGAAATGATCAATATTAAATTGTGTAATTTATTTATTTAATTATTATGATGTTATTGAAATAAGATTATTAATTATAAACTAGAAGGTCACCCAAAGGTGGACCAATGTTTATATTTAATAATATTATAGTGACATGTTACATATTTGATTCATATGTTTAAATATGCAAAGATATTAAACATATTGCGTTGGATATGTTTATAAGTCAATTAAAGATTATAACATCATTGATTGTTTATATATTTAAGGATTACCCAAAGGTAAACTTAAATAAATAAGTTTATGTATATCTGAATCTTATTTAGGTTGTTCAAAACATTAATGTATGAGCATGTGTTATTTGCAGCTTCTGTTAATTTATTCGCCTCTGGTAGTGTTTCACTTAAATTCAATAGTCTAAACTATGCTGACTAGTCTAAACAAATCCAGTTTCAACTGGTTGTATTGGATTTAGACCTAGCACTAGTTTGTGATAGACGACCAGCCATTACTGAGACCAGTACGAAAGCTGACAAGTCTTATAATGAGGATTGGGAGCGGTCTAACAGGCTGTGTTTGAGCTTAATGAAGATGACGATGGCTGAAAATGTTAAGCCATCGATGCCGAAGACGAATGATGATAAGGATTTCATGTCGAAAATAAAGGCATATTCCCAATCAGACATTACGGATAAGTCTATTGTAGGGAGCTTGATGAGTGAGTTGACGATCAAGAAATTTGAATGGTCTCAACCTATTCATGATCATGTAACAAGCATGACCAATTTGGCAGCAAAGCTGAAAACATTGGATATGGATGTAAGTGAATTATTCTTGGTTCAATTTATCATCAATTCACTTCCTCTTGAGTTTAGCCAGTTCCAGGTGAATTACAATACCATTAAAGAAAAATAGAACTTTCAAAAAATAAAGGTCATGCTGATTCAAGAAGAAGGGAGGTTGAGGAAATTGAAATATCATACCGTACATTTGACGTTTCAGAAGGAAGCCAATAGTAGCAAAGGAAAGCCAAGTAAGAAGAACAAACGGAAGGAAAAAAGCCAATTAAAGTTGAATGATGGCCAAATTTGAAAAGAGCTTAAGTGCTACTTCTGCAACAAAGCTGGACACATAAAAAAAGATTGTCTGAAAAGAAAAGCTTGGTTCGAAAAGAAATGTACACTATTTGTTTTAGTATGTTTTGGATCAAATATTATAGAAGTACCTAATAATACTTGGTGGTTAGATTCTGGTGGTACTACTCATGTGTCACATGTTACGCAGGGATTTCTTTCGATCCAACCCATAAACGGGACCGAAAAGTTATTGTATATGGGGAACAAAATGAAGGCATGAATAGAAGGAATTGGGACATATAGATTGATCTTGGATACTAGATACCACCAAGATCTAGAATGTGCTAGGAATTTAATTTTTGTTACAAAGTTGGATTGTAAAGGTTTTCATATTAAGATTGGTGATGATGTATTTTCATTCTACAAACATGAATACTGTTATTGTTATAATATTATGAAAGATGGTTTGTATTGTTTCAATCTTAATATTAAATTTATAGAATCTCTATTTAATGTTGATCATGCGATTGGAATTAAGCGTAGTGCAACAAATGAAAGTTCTGCTTTCTTATGGCATAAACGTCTAGGTCACATATCTAAAGAAAGAATGATAAGGTTAATGAAAAACAATATTTTACCTCAGTTAGATTTTAATGACTGGGACGTGTGTATAGATTGCATCAAAGGAAAGTAAACTAAACACACATCAAAGTATCATGCCACAAGAAGTAGCAAACTTGTAGAATTGATTCATACCGACATATGTGGTCCATTCGACACTCCGTCATGGAGTGGTGAAAAATATTTTATCACTTTTATAGATGATTTCTCATGTTATAGTTATTTGTATCTATTGCATGAAAAATCTCAAGCGATGAATGTTATAGAAGTGTTCATTAATGAGGTGGAAAGGCAGCTAGATAGAAAAGTAAAGGTGGTGAGATCGGATAGAGATGGTGAATATTACGGAAAACACAATGAAAATGGACAAAACAAAGGCTCATTTGCAAGGTTTCTCGAAAGTCGAGGCATTTGTGCACAATATACAATGTCGGGTATACCACAACAAAATGGTATAGCTGAAAGGCGAAATCATACTCTTATCGAAATGGTTAGGAGTATGATGAATAACAGTAATGTACCTTTATTGTTGTGGATGCACGGTTTAAAGACCGCTGCATATCTGCTCAATAGGGTTCTAGTAAGGCAGTTCCTAAGACCCCTTATGAACTGTGGATGGGTAGGAGACCTAGTTTGAGACATATCCATGTTTGGGGATGTCCAACAGAAGTTAGAATATATAACCCATATGAAAAGAAGGTTGATGGAAGAACCATCAGTGGTTTCTTCATCGGCTATCCGGAAAAGTCAAAAGGGTACATATTTTATTGTCCAAAGCATAGTACAAGAATAATAGAGTCTGGAAATGCTCGATTCATTGAGAATGGCAAGTTCAGTGGGAGTGATTAATCACGAAATGTGAGTATTTAAGAGAATCAGGTGAAGGAAACAACACCTAGTACTTCTCATCAAGTTGTTGTTCCCTTTGTTGTATCACAGTCTGACAACATATGAATATTCAAACCATGCAAGGTGAACGTGTCAATGATGAGCATATTATTGATGCTCAAGTCATAAGTGATCAATCACAAGAAACAGAATTGCGAAGGTCTGTAAGGCAGAAAAGACCAGCAATTTCTGATGACTATGTGATTTATTCACTTGAAGAGGAATGTGACTTGAGTAATGATAAAGATTCAAACTCATTCAGTCAAGCCATGAATGTGCTAATTCCAGAAAGTGGTTTAATACTATGAAGGAAAAGTTGAAATCGATGGATGACAATAAAGTTTGGGAATTTGTAGAGTTACCTGAAGGTTTGAAATGTGTTGGTTGTAAATGGATTTACAAAACCAAACGCGATTCAAAAGGTAACATCGAAAGGTATAAGGCCAGACTTGTCGCCAAAGGTTATACTCCAAAAGATGGCATTGACTATAAAGAGACCTTCTCTCCAGTTTTGAAAAAAGACTCTTTAAGGATAGTTATGGCTTTGGTAGCTCATTATGATTTGGAGCTTCACCAAATGGACGTAAAGACCGCCTTTCTTAATGATGACTTAGAGGAAGAAGTGTACATGGATCAACCAGAAGGGTTTTCATTTCCTGGAAATGAAAAGTTGGTGTGTAAATTGAATAAGTCAATTTATGGATTAAAATAAGCTTCCAGACAATGGTACATTAAGTTTAACGATACCGTTACGTCGTATGGTTTTGTAGAGAACACCGTTGATCGGTGTATCTATATGAAAGTCAGTGGGAGTAAGTTTTGTATCATTGTATTGTACGTTGATGATATTCTTCTTGTTGCAAATAATAAGGGAATGTTACATGACGTGAAAACTTTTCTCTCTAAGAATTTTGAAAGGAAAGATATGGGTGAGGCATCCTATGTAATTGGAATAGAAATATTATGTGATAGACAAAAAGGATTATTAGGATTATCACAGAAAGATTATATCGATAAAATTCTTAAGAGATTCAGAATGGATAAGTATTCCGCTGGTGTAGCTCCAATTCAGAAAGGGGTCAAATGCAATGTTCGAAAAATGATTTGGAACGTAAGGAAATGGAATCTATTCCATATGCATCAGCTATAGGAAGCTTAATGAATGCTACAACATGTACTCAACCAGATATCAGTTTTGCAGTAGGGATGCTGGATCGATATCAAAGTAATCCAGGATTGGATTACTGGAAAGCTGCGAAGAAAGTACTGAGGTACTTGCAAGAAACAAAGGAATACATGCTCACTTACGGAAAATCAAGTCACCTTGAGGTGATTGGATATTCGGATTCAGATTATGCCGGATGTGTAGACTCGAGGAAATCTACATTCGGTTACGTGTTCCTATTAGCTGGAGGAGATGTGTCATGGAAAAGTGGAAAACAATCTTCGATTGCTACTTCCACTATAGAGGCAGAATTTGTGGCATGTTTTGAGGCTACAATTCAAGCATTGTGGTTGCGGAGCTTAATTCAGGGTCTAAGTATGGTTGAAAGTATAGATAGACCGCTGAAAATTTATTATGATAATTTCGCAGCTGTATTCTTCTCAAAGAATGACAAGTACTCGAAAGGAGCAAAGCATATGGATTTAAAGTACTTGGCAATCAAAGAAGAGATACAAAAACAAAAGGTGTACATTGAGCATATAGTACAAGTTTAATGATAGCGGATCCATTGACGAAAGGATTGCCACCCAAAGCCTTTAAAGAACATGTTGTGAGGATGAGTTTAGGTGGCAAGTCCTTGTTTATGTGATTATAAATATAACTTGTATCTTATAATACCTTTAAATTTAATTAACGAACATGTTTTTGTATGAATGTTTATTATTCATATTATGGTGTATACAATTATTGATTATGAATAATATATGAAACTTTATGTAAATTTAAAGTTGAAAGGTATATAGTGTCCCTCAATTAAAGAATTAAAGAATTGCGATAATCTGTGATACATGGAAAGAATCATGTTGTTATAATTGACATGTGTCTGCCATGATTCAATTATACAATTCATTATGAAAAGAGAACTTGATAAATTCACATTATAGCTTACTATAATAATTGATTGTGAATTCAAGTTGTGGCAGCTAAAAAATAATAGCTGAAGCAGCTGAAAAGTAATAGCTGAGGTAGTTGAAAAGTAATAGTTGAAAAATCGATTTATATTAAAGTACATAACATGGCCCAAGTAGGAGATTATTAGATTATTTAACGATAATCTATTAATATGGTCCATATTAATTAAAGTAACATTGACTTAATATTAAAGTGCTTAATGTGATTGTTGTTAAGCATAAAAGACATTAAGTTAATTGGGTTTTAATTCCCTCTTTTTAATCTTATTAAGAGTGTATAAAATATAGTTGAAGAGGTGTGATTGAAGAGACATAATTGAAAAGGTACGTATGGAGGGATACTTTTGTAAGGGTGTCTTCTTCATCACCTAGAGAGAAAAGATTACAGCATGAATTCTAATGAACGAACTCTCTCGAATACCTAAAAAAATTACGGTGAACTATACTCGGTTTCTTAATCATCAAAGAGATGTATTAAAGGAAAATGATTAAGGCGATAAATGTAATCAACTTCAAGATCTTCGTCAAAAGCTTTTACTTTGATCATGGACCAAGATTGGTATTATTGTTTATTTATTCGAGTATTATAGAAAATGAAATGGTTGAATCAATGTCGTTAAATGGGACGTAAGGATTGTTTCTATGAATATTGAAATACTAAATCCAGAGAGAAGATGGGTCTGTTTCAACTTGGTCTGCAATGTCTAAGGGTCATGAACCAACCTCCATATTAGTGAAATTGAACAAAATCCTTACTTTATTTGTCTCCAATTCAACAATTCCATTAGGAGAGGGCATGAGAATTCTTCTGATGCTCGTTTATTTGGATCTCCGATTCAATAATCTCGCCGGTGAACTTCCTCAGGGCAAGGCCATCGGAGTTGATAGAGAAAGAAAGAGGAAGAAGGTGAAAAAAAGAGTGTGAACCGAGTTTCTGAACTGGCTCAATGACCCGTTCTATCAATTGGATCTAGTTAATATTTTAACTTTGATTGTGACGATTAATATTTTAACGGTAAATTAACAAATTAATTATTGTACTTTGTGATCAATGACAAGTCACCCATGAACATGAACAATTTTCTCTAACAATTTAAATACCGAACTATGAAAAATGGATAGAGGAAACATCACTGTTACGTTGAACCCACGAAGATCTTCAACATAAAACCGAATTTGCGAAGAATTTTCAAACACATATATGCAATTCAAATTCTACTGCTGTTTTATGTTAAAATGGAAATAATTGAAACAATCTTACAGCAAAAATGATTCGGGAAAACTTTGGCATGGTCTTCTCGTCGTCCAGTTCTCATCCACAATGTTTCGCTTTTCGCAAAAGAAAGTAATTTTTCCTCCGCCAAAAGTCATCTATTCGCTGCGAAAAGACAGCTTTTCGCAACAGAAAGTAATCTATCTGCCGCAGAAAGTAATCTTTTCGTAGCGGAACGTTGTCGTTCCGCAAGTAGAAAGTAATCTTTCTATAGCAGAACATTGTCGTTCCGCAAGTGAAAAGTAATCATTACGTACAAGGAATGATTACTGCGAAACGTTGTCTTTCCACAGCGGAAAGTAATCTTTTAAATGTGTTTAGTGAAAAAAATAACCTTCCGCTGTGGAAAGCTAACATTCCGCAACGGAACGATAACGTTTTTAACAGAAAACGTAATTGCGATATTTGCTCTATCTATTTCCCATAGTTTAGTATTTAAGTTGTTAATAAAAATTATTCAATAGTTAATTTGTCATTGATCATAAAGTACAATAGTTGATTTGTTAATTTATCTATTTTAATTGTCATTGTCATTTTTAAGTGATTAATGTGCTTTTTCAAAATTTTAATAGTTATCATAGTTATTTACATATATATGCATTCCTCCCTCTATTATCTATTTTAAATAATAGTTTTCATAAAAATTTTTAAATAAACACATGATATTCTATTGTGTATTGTATAAATAAATTAACTGCATAACATTATATTTGTCTAATAAAAAAGCATATTATATAGATGTGCAGTGGTATCAGGTTCTCATGATAAACATAACAAGTGGCTCATAGAGCTTTCATCCTCACATGTCCAACTCTATTGTGATATATTTTAAACGTGTATGTCCTTCTGCACCTTTTTGACCTAACATTAGGCATAAATGTTCGTAATAGGTTACCCATTTGACTGTTTCTTTATATGATTACTATTGCTTAAGGAATGAAATTATTTGTGTGGGTCGTCAATTTGTAACTACTTTAAAGAAATAAAACTCCTTATTCATGTGCTCCAAAAGCATAAATTTCATTACATCCTTGACTATTTGATTTATTTAACTTAAACTCTAATTTTTTTTAACAAAATAAATTTTGATACATCAAATTCGTTTAAATTAAACCCCCAATTTTTTTTTAACAAATTTTACACCATCAACAAATTAAACTATGCTGTCACAATTAGACCCTACTCAATGTGATTTTGATCGAAACTGACAAAACCAATATATAAAATTTGAATTTTAAAATTACAAAAAACAAAATAAACTAACCAAAATTGGCCCAAACCAAGTCTAAACTAAATAAAACCGACCAAAAACAGAGTTTAAACTGAAAAAAAATCTAAGATTGAAACTGAAGTGGAATTGTACTGAGCAAAATTGAACAAATTAATTTGAGATTTATTTTGTTAATAATGCAAAGTTCAACGTCTATTTTGTTCAAAAATATTTCAAATTTTAAATTCAACTTTCACCAAATTCGAGGTTTATTTTGTTAAAAAAAAATGAGGGTGTAAGTTAAATGGACCCCTAAAGTGGATTTAATTTATATTTTATCTATTTTATTATTATTAGTTGCGAAACACAATTATATTTTATGGTTGTTTGACACACCAATTACTCTAATATATTTCTGAGTAATTATTATAAACATAAATAATTAAAATATCAAATTATTTAAATTAATAACTAAATGACAAGAAACTTAGAAAATAGTATAAAATTATATTGATGTTTCGTTGTACTAAGTTTGCAATAATAAAAAACCTTTGGGTTATTATACTTGCAAGACCTCAATTAATTTTTTTAAATGGTACAAGTTTGACAAAATCTAAGGAAATGGAGCGAGTTGGGTGGAAAAGCAGTCACGAAAGTGGCGTAAAGTGTTGAAAGATCGCGTGGCTCAATGGATAGGGCTGCAGCTTCATACCCCAGTCAATTCCTAATGTATAGACACTTTATTTATTCATTGTTTTTATTTTTAGTAATGCACAAGTCAAAGATTCAAAAGCCACCATCTTTCCTTCCATAAAAAATTCTAATACTTGTTGATAGGATGAATTCAAAGTATAGTAGGTGGTTTCAAGTGTTAATTTTTCATAGTCAATACTAATTAGTTTGTATCTTTTGTGTAAAGTCTCGATACAAATAATCCAATATGGATTAAAGTGTAATTTAGCCTATGATCTTATAGATTATTTATAACTGGCATATCAAGTTTTGTTTTTTTTACCTAATTAGATCTTGACCTTTAACCGTGAACAAATTACCTATTTCAATCATTAAATTTGGTAAATCTATCATATGCTTGACATGTGATGGCTTGATCTCTCTCACTAGGTTCTTGCGGAACTTGTGCTTATAAACCCTTACAAATGGCTGAGAGCTATTTAGCTGCTCGTTCGACTTTCTTTACCACCAAAATCACAACCCTTTTACCTCATTTACCCTCAAAACAAGTCAACTCAACACACCTCTCATGTTCATTTCCACTATCTCTTCCCTCACAGTTTCTGTAAAAAGCAAGTATTCGCGTTTTCATGCAGTTCAACTTGTTGCCCAAACCTCTTATTTGGCTCATAGGAGGAAGAATAAAATTCAGTCGTAAGGGAGGAATCGATAGAAGATTCTTATTTGAAGCCAAATGAAGAGGCACAAGCTTTTTTTTGGTAATTTGCCTCGTGATGTTGATAATGAGAAACTTTTTGAGAGTATGTGCCCTATTTGTAATAAATGAATAATTTTTTATTTATTAATATTATATTTGTATTTTATATTATGATTTATAAAATTTGTAAAACAATTCTTAATTATTTATGTAAATTTTATATTAACATATAAAATATAAAGAGCAATAACAAAAAAATTTCATGACTCATATTGGAAGTATAAAATCTTAAACTAATATAAAATTATAAATATAGTCTATTTCATTAAAAATGTATATTTCTAGTTACCTACATAAGAATTAACTTAATCATGTAAGAAAAATAAAATTTGATTGAAAATGGTAATAAACAATAGGTAAGTGGGAGATAACTTTAGAAAAGAAATTAACTAACCAAATGTGAGTATAACAATGAACTCTTTTAGGGTATGGAATTAGAAATCAAAAGGTATAAATTGTAATACCCAGAAAATTTATATGTAGTTCATGTGTAATTTGAGATTTTGGAATTACAAAGGATTAGCTATTGTTGTTATGAATGAGTGTTATGTTAAAGTTGTGAGTTGGTTGAAGGAACAAGGTTAAATTTGGAAAGATTTAAGTTTAGCGCGATCATCTGGTATTGAGCGCAGACGTCCAAAAATGTAACCTTCTCTGTGCAATGCTTCCACAGACGTTTGAGCGATCGTCCAAAGGGACGTCTGAACTTTGTTTACTCTCAGGTTGGTTTACAGTCGACCAAATAGTAAGTTACAGTCGATCGATACAAGAAAAAATCATAGATTTGAACTATGGTGTGTGGTCTCCAGAGGAACGTCCGAAGTTTTCGTTGCTCTTGGGTTGGTTTATGGTCGACTAGAGAGTAAGTCGCGTCAAACGGTATAAGGCAAAATAAAAAAAAGTGCTTGGGTTATCGTGCGGTCAACCAAAGATAAGTAGCTATCAGTTGAAAGGTCAACAAATAAGCTAATGGTGAAGAATTAAATTTGGAGTTTAATTTAATAAATCAAGTCATTAGGCTATGACTAAGCATAGACACGAGGTATTAGCTGGTGACTTGATACCCCAAGAACTTGACATCTCGCAAACTCTCTCTTTCCACTATGAAAGGAGGAAGCTTTAGCTAAAGCTCATTTTATGCTGAAGGATGCACAAGGTGTTGTTTTCTCTCTATCATTCTAAGGCTAAGGTATGCTTCCTTGAAGTTTAAGTGATTTGTGAAGGAATGTTGGTTGATAATAGGAAGAAATGGATGATAAGAAGTGTGTATTGTGATGATTGTGAATTGAAGTTTGAAATTAGAGAATTGGTTTTGTTTTCTAGGTTTAAGAATGTATGGGAATGCAAGTAGAACATGTTGGTTATCATGCATGGGAAGAACTTACTACAGATATGCTTGCTATGCCTCTATTGTGAATATTAGAACAAACTGCATAGTTTTGATTTATGGAAGCTGAATGTTATCTTCAAAAATTCCAAATTCGAAATTGTTCTACTATGTTAAACTAAACATCTCAAGGAAAACATAAACTCTAGAATTGAAGGAATTAATTAACTATATTTAAAGTTACATGAAGATTGGTAAAAACAGTGAAGAGAAAATTGGAAATTGGTGCATGTTATGATATGTTTTATCTTAAGCATGCATAAATATTTATTAAAACTAAAATGGTATGTTAATGTACACTCTATTAGGTAAGTTTGGATCTTGAAATCAAGGAAATTGGATAAACATATTAAGAGTTATGGACGTTTTAAGTTGCAAGTATATGAATGGATATTAATGTAGAGGCTATGTGTTTTCTTTAGGCTGATCAAAGCATAGAAACACTTGCTCAAATTGCAATATACATGTGGAGACTGCTAGGTAAATGATGTTGCATGTGTTTGGCTCTCGAGCCTACATCATATGATGCTAGGTTAATTGGTTATATTGATAATGTCGTTCGGTTTGAATTGAATATATTGATGATTATGCCATGTTTGGTTGGTAATAGTTGAAAAAACATATGTGTTGAGAAATTGAGGCTATTAAGGTTTATAAAATGTGATAGAATAATGGTTAGTGAAATTGAAATGAGTTAATAAAGGTAATATTATTGTTGATATGCTTTTATGTAGAAGTTCTCGAATTGAAGTGAAGTTAGACAATTTTCTTCTAGATTAGCAAATGAGATGTTCTATTGGTGATATTTTGTTGATTGAGGATGTGTTATGATATTGTGATGGTATTAGATGATGTTGCTCGAGGATATGTTATGATTGTGCATTCATTCTCATGCATAAGGTATTTCAAGAAAATGATAACAATGTTTTATATGTATATGTTTTCATTAAGAAACACTGAAATGAACAAATATAGAAAATGTGTAATGGGTTGTTGTGGGTGGGGTTGATTCGGATTGTCCTGAGAAGTGGATCAAATGGTGCTTGTTCACCCCAGAGCTTGAGTTAGGCTATCTCGAGAGGTGGACTAAAGTGTATACTCCCTCTCGATGGTGCCCAAAAATCAGATGGTTAAGTGAAAAGAAAATGAAGAAATAGAAAATATGAACTTTCATGTTTCTTAAAAAGCATATGACACATTACATTATGTTCATATTTATGTTTAAGTTAAGTTAAGTTATACATTGTTTATTGAGGATCAGACTAATAGATGAATCTTGTGATGTAGGTGAAGGATACAATGAGGATTTACATACGAATTGAACTTTTAACGCCCCGTAGCATAAATCCTTTTTCAAGCCTTTTTTTTAAAATTACATTATAAGATCGTATCTTTGAACACAAGTCGATAAAACATACATTTGAAAAATAAACAGTAGAAGTCTTTTATAAAAAAAAGTCTAATTTAATAATCTCATCGTAGTTAAAACTCAACATAAAATAAGCATAAATCTTTGTAAAAACATCTTAACTTAAATTCAAATATTTAAAAATATATAATTTAATGAGAATTTTTCTTTTTCAATATGCTTTTCTCAAATCTTCACTCAAAGGTTAATATTGCTCCAACAATGTTGCAATTTCACCCATGATCAAAAGTATCATCAGCTACATCACAAAGTTCATTTATGAGCTTGAAGCTTAGTAAGAGATGCATATATGTCATGAGCGTGGAATGCAATTTGTAAAATGATGTCATTTTCATTTTTTCTGTCTTTTCTTTTTCTTTTCATTCATTTATTTCTTTTGTTCTTTTCTTTCATTCTTTTCTTTTATTCTACTTTATTTAGGGGAGAGTAGACACGACTATGAGAGACACACCATGTACATCTCACACCTTCATAAGACATTCCTAACATCAATTGAGACCTCCATTAACTAAGAAGTTCATCATGCACAACAACCTCACAACCTTTGTTGAATTCCCTGTATACAATGACATTGTAACCTTTGTCGAGATCCTAGCATGTGACGACCTCACTACCTTTGTCGAGGCCTCTGCATTACCAGACTAACGGGCTTATCCCCCCATAGGTCCAACCTTTATGATAGCTTGTCCTCGACCTCTCATATCATCTTTAAGTATGCTCATTTCTATTTCAATCTTTCTTACATGAAAACATATGCAAAAAAATCATTTTCTATTTTTAAAATAAATACGTTTTCATAATGCATGCAATGCATGTGACCAATACAGATGAATCATAAAATAAAATCATCAGTTCACTCTACTATCACATGTAAAACAAAATAACCATACATTTTCAAAGTCAAATGTTTAGTAAAAGAAAATAAATGAAATAATCGAAATAGTAACACATCCTCTATCAACGTCATCACAAACTATGCAATATAAAACAATTAGCATATCTTCAATCAACATCTAACATCACTTATGTAATCTTATTATCAACATACTATAAACATAAAATAAAAATCACATAACACATCCTTAATACACAACCATAGGGCATAAGAAGCAAGACAATCTTTATAACAATAAAATACCCTAACACTTCGTTATGTAGGCCAGAAGGCCAAATATATGTAAACATCACTTACCTGAGATTCTTAGTGGAGTCTGTTAACTAACAATCTTATCTTACCTTTGCTCTATCATCATCTATCACATTCACATATCTTTTCACAGACAAACCTCATTCTGTAGATTCCACCTCATTCGAATACACCAACGCTTCTACTACAGATATCTGCTCACCTTATTTACCAATAACAAACTGCCAAAGTTAACAAGCCTTTCCACAGACAAACCACACTCTGCACATTCCACCTCATCGTCCATCAATCACTATCCGCCACGTACCTCATTTCGGGGTTCCATATCATATCTGTGGATTCCACCTCATCCGTGGACACCAATGCTTCAGCTGCAGATATCTACTTACATTGTCTGCCAATCACAATCTGCCACATGCCTCATTTCTTTCCTTGGACAAACTTCACTCCGCAGATTCCACCTCACATCTGTGGTCGCCAATGCTTCCACTGTGAATATTCTATCACTCCGCAACACCACTCATATGCAACCGCGTGTCATTCCTTAACCAAGTATCTGTAAACACCAACACTTCCACTGTGGATAGCAACACTTCCGCTGTCACCAATACTTTTGCGATCACTAACACTTCTGTGGATACACCTCATTCTCTAAACACTACTTATGTGTGGCCATGTGTCCTTCCAAGCATTCGGGGACATCAATACTTCCGTTGTGGACACAATTACTTTTGTGGACACGTCATCCCGCAAACACATTTTCTTCCGCGGACAAGTCATCACTCAGACACATTCCCTTATGTGGATACTCTTCGTTCAACGACTAGTTTAACCCTCAAATGTTCACACCTAACTTTCCTAATCAAAACATTCTTAATAAAATAAAATATTCATTCCATATATTAAAATATACCTTTCATTAAATTTTCAATTTTCACCAACACATAGACCTTTGCTCTTAGAATATAAATTCCAAATGTAACATTAGTTACTCCTTTAAATTCCAAAAAAAATAATATTACACATAAAACTATTCGTGAAAATTTTTCTGATGTTACATTCCTCCCCCATTAATTAAATTTTGTTCTCAAAATTTGTATCATGAGTTCTGGATACTTTACTTCCATTTCATGTTGACTTTCCCAAGTCACCTTCTCTGATGAGTGATTTCACCATAACACTTTTACCGATAAAATTTGTTTATGCCAAAGTTCCTTGACCTTAAAGTCCAAAATTTGCACTGGCTTTTCCTTATAACTCAATGTTAGTCAAATTTCAATTTCCTCTTGCACCACCACTTGAGAAGGGTCATGAATGCAGTTTCTTAACATTGACACTTAGAAGACGTTGTGAACTCCTTCCATTGACAATGGTAACTCCGGTTGTAGGCCATCTTTCCTATTTTTTACTCATAGAAAATGGTTCAACATACCTTGGATTAAACTTTCCCTTTTTATCGAATTTCATGATTCCTTTGAAAGACAAAATTTTCATGAACATCATATCACCTTGTTCGAATTCCAACCACAACCCAATGCATTCTTCGAGCCAACACAGTAAATACTATATTTTCCACCTTTCAACGGTTATACCAAAATTAGAGCTGTAGTTAACTTATGCTTGAAGTCTTGGTAACATTACTATGACATCATAGCAGGTTGCTTATCGCCATCATTCTCAATAAGAGAGAAGACTCTTGGGACTACCTTCTTCTACTCCTCTGCTAGAGTCTGACAATCTTTGGCTATGTGTCCCATCTGCCTACACTTTAAGCATTACTCGATATCAGCTCGACGTTTTCAAAATGGTTCTTCTTACACTATGGGTATTGGTTGACTTAAGTTGTCCTGACACTGTCACAAATAATAATTGGCCCCCCCATGGACACACATTTCATTCCCTTGTTGTTCCCCATTATTAAAGGGCCACTTCTCTCCTCTCGCATCAGGAGGGCAAGGTACTAGGCAAACGAAACTCAACGACTAATAATCTTCCAATCCGTATGACTAAAATCCTAGGCACGCTCTAGGATTCAATACCCAATGAGTGTGTCATCACCGCCCTATTACCCAATTCAACTTTTGAGTTTCGAAAACCTAGGACATATCACTAGTGCCCCATTATTCATTTTACACTTACAAAAAATACAATCTTCACGCAACAGAAGATTGCATGGGATAGCCTCGTAATACTTTAATGCCAAGACTGCTTAAAGCATCAAAAGGATTCATCCTCTCAATATATATACCTAGAATACCAAAACAGAATACCATGTACAATAAAGTAAACGTGAGAAAACATATGTATGTATTCGTAAAAATAGATGTGTTGTCGAAATAGTCTCCTTCGAGTTTTGTGATATCTAAAAAATTCCTTGTTTACCTAATGTAGAATTATGTATGAAATAAATTTTGTTAATATTGACATGTTTAGAAATGATGTGTTGGGATTGTTGGTTGCTGAAATTTCGTTAAATGATGTGATTTGTGAAAGATTGTGTTATGGCTTAAGGAGGAGTGAGGTTTCAATAGTTAAGGACATTATAATTCATGTGCGGTCGACCAAAATGTTGGTTGATCAACCGGTTCTTGACAAACCAAAATTTGGAGTGCTCTTGAGTTGTTTTGTGGCTAACCAGAACTATGGCGGTCGATAAAAAATAGGACAGATTGGATTATGTGATTCTCAGACTGTTTTGTGGTTGATTGATAAGGAGGAATTTATGGACCGACTTTGTATGGGAAATGCAATATTTTAGGGTTAGGTAAATTTGCAATCGACCGATCATTGTAAAGTGGTCGACTGGTCAGATGAAAAGTCACATAAACAGAGTTTTGATTGGCTTAAAAGGAGGGTTCCTTACCAGGTCACGACTAGGGAAGCTCTATCACCTGCTTGTGGCTGGGAAGGGAGAGTTTAAGTACTCCATAAGCTTGATGGCCAAGAGTTCCCTAAGCTTGAAGGAAAGACATCTCCAAAAGCTCTCTACAAGATTCTTCTTCTCCTTTTTCTTGGAAATTAAAGGTACTATAGATGTCTTTTATAATTTTTATGGATTATTTGGAATTATAGTATTTGTATGAAAGAAAGGAGTAAAAGATGAAGAGAAAGGTTAAATCGGGTGGTTTGGACATTTGATGTTTGTTGTCTATCTTCCTACAATTTTTGTATAAAACCAATTAGACATGTTGTTAATGACATCTTGAGGAAGAAATAGGTTGTGGAATTAATGAATTTGATTAAGTATAGAGAAAGTTATGAAGGGTCAAAGATGAGTGAAAATTGGAAGAAAACCCTAGAATGTATATATAATGGATTGTAGCTCTATAATTAGTTGTTGTTATCACATCATATATTGGACACTAAATGGATAGGTAATGACACGACCCTGATGCGGGCTGGACAGAATCGCCGAGTCAGACATCTTGATTCTCGAAGAGAACCCGATCGCCCAGTCTAAAGCTAAGGAAAAGCGGAAGTCTTAATGGAAAATTATGTCACAAACCCAAATTACATGGGTTGCGATCTACAGTGTGATCAGCTAAAAAGATGATAGTATGAATAAATATATGTATTGTGTAGGAATTAAATCAAACAACACCAAAACTACAATACCAACATACCAGGAATGGAGGAATTGAACCGACGAACATACACCTATCCACGGGAAGATCGATACACCCAACTGAGGGGTATTGACAACGCCCTATGACGACACGTGCATATCCCGTGCATAGAGCCTACACTCTAACATGCAAAAAAAAAAAAAGAGTCCAAGTCATGCACCATGGGGTACAAGGATCCACAATAACGGGAAAGAGCTAATCGGCTATCTCCCAAAACAGATCACTCTAATTGAAACAATGATAACTCCCAATGCATACAGGCAAATTGCTTCAATTTTGTAGGGCAGCTAGTAAACTCAAAATTAAACGTCATCCCAAAAAAATTATGATTAGAATCACAATACAGATGGAGTTATGCCATTTACAAGAAGCTACCCGAAATTGTCCAATAAAAACAATTTTCGGCCCACCAGATGAGAAGTTGAATAACTTTCGATTCTGAAGGCTAATTGGCGTCAAATTTTGAGGGAACGTCGAAGATACAGAGGTAAAGCTTCACACAAAAAATTATGATTAAATTCGCTACGAAGTGAGAGTTATACAATTAACAAAATCGTGGCTCAGATATCGTTCCAACAAAGAAAACAGAACACCAATCTTCAAACAATAATATCTCTCAATGCAGGTGACCAATTAATCCCAAATTTGCAGGGGATGAAGAACTTCTAGAAAATAATATTCCCACCAAAATTCATGGTCCATATCAAAATAGAATGATAGATATGCAAACAACAAAACACTGCTCGGAACAAAGAGCCACAAACATAGAATCTATTATCTTCAAAAATCGTTGCACAACATCAAGGAACCCACGTACTTAGTCAACCGACAACATAGAACTTAGCCCAGTGATAACATCACTCAACTGACTAGTAGAAATAGCCACATGGCTTCAACTCCAGTGAACACCCACATTACTCCCAAGAAGGAAGCAACTGACACGGTGTGGAATTCAGAGGAAAGAAAACGACATTTCACTATCCAACGAAGCACGAGACCTTACCAAGTTAGAGCCAACAATAACACTCACTCCACGAGAGATCTTGGAAGGATTTAAAGACACCGTCCTACCAAAGGAATGATTTCGAACACAGAAAACAAACGTTAACTAGAAGAACTTGAGACCCATGAACACCGAAAGGATCTCAACACAAAAGACAATGGTGCCTAGTATCAATGGGTTTCTACAGCCCCACTGATGCACTCAACACAAGGAGAGAACAACAGAGATAAAAGACTTGGTCTACCCAAACCAATCAACTTCCAAACAGAATGACCCGGTACAAAGATCAAAACACTAAGATCCTCCAACATATCCAAGACATAAGAACCTTAAGGCAAGAAAAAAACTAGGGAATGATTCCAAAGCAAACATTTGAATTCTAAATAACCAAAAGCATTGTTGTCCCATCAGTCATAGTCCAACTTACAAAGTGGACATGACGGTCATAGAAAGCAAACATGTGACCATCACGATAACATGACTCATTTCTAAGCGAAGTCAAAACAATTATTGGTCAGGGAAGCCTCCGCTGCAGTCTCTGGAAAATTCATTGAACGACCACAGTTTCCGAGACCAAGTATTTCTAACAACCTATGCAGAGGTCTACACTAACGCGGGAACGCACATGAATAAGGCTCATTCATAGACTTTAACCAAGAGTCTCTAAACCACGAGAACAGATACTACATGCAACCAAAGTCCCAACCTGGAGTAACGCATTCCAAACAAACAAGACAAGCTTGGAAACCCACAAGGAACCAAGACGCGAAACAACATCCCAGGGCAAAATATTTGACCTTTAAACCACATAGGCCCACAAAAGAGAGAAAAGTAGAAAGGATAGCAAACCTAAATATTTGATATGAATTCCAAACCACATAGGCCCACACACAAGAAGAAACTCAGGCGAGTTCACAACTCGTAATCCAAAGAACTTCTCCTAACGGTCCACAGAACATACCCAATGCTCAGGTGGATAGGGAAAAGATGGAGTCATCATCCAGCAGATGACCCCTAGATACTTTCATAGTAGCATCTTGCCTCATTTAAAAACTTAAATAGGAGTTGGACACTTCCATGCATAGTAGACATATGACTAAAACATTACACTATCAATTTCTCAAGTGATCACTCCTAGGAAAAGTGGAACCTTGTGCTCTGATACCATAAAATTTTGTCACGACCGGGAGGCGAGCCAGACAGAATCTCTAGGTAAGGCGACCTGATTCTTGAAGAAAACCTAATCGTCAAGCCTAAGGCTATAGAAAAACGGAAATCTTATCGGGAAATTAAGCTTCAAAACCAAATCACATGGGTTGGGGTCCACAAAGTGATCAACTAAAGACATGATAGTATAAATAAAGAAATGTACTGTGTAGGAATTAAATCAAACAACACCAAAACTACAATCCCAACTTACTAAGAATGGAGAGATTGAACCGATGAACATCCACTCATCTACGAGAAGATCAATACACCTAACTAAGGGGTATCGACAACGCCCCACGATGATACATGCAGATCTCATGCACCGAGTCTACACTCTTACCTAGAAAAAAAATAGAGTCTAAGGGGTGAGTGACAAACTCAGTAGTGAAATTTATACTAAATGCTATGCATGCTAAAAATCATTTTTCTCATCTTTTGGAAAACCATTTCATGCTTCTCATTTATCATACATGGATTTAAAACATTCAAAAACCTCTTTATCATTTTATCAAACCAGCCCATGACCCTCAATGCGGCCTCATCAAAACCCGATGTATATATAGATAACTATATAACAAAATATGCTAACTTCATTTTCAACAACCAAAATGAGGATTCATGAAAAATAAGGGTTGCACAAGGACCCCTCCGAAACAGACCATAGAAAGGCGGCCTAGAATGACCACTCCTCATGAGCCTAGAGGAAAAAATGATAGTGGTCCGATGACCTGACTCGTCACCCATGTTGTTGGCAAGCACGCTCCGTGACAAGACAACCCGTGCGATAAATAGATGAGGTTGCTGGCAACTGATTGCTTCTTCACTAGCTACCTCTAAGATCCAAATTGATGAGGGTTGCCAACGACTAGAGCTACAAGTTGTTTTGCCTGGTCAAATGGAACGATACTAGGATAGGAAAAATCCAGCAATAAAACAACCCACCAATCTGTGTGACTACACCCTGACCAGATTCTGGGGCTCGAAACCCAAGAAAGCATCATCACCTTCCCATCTCCATTTAAAATTTCAGGGCTCGAAACCCAAGGACATGTCACCAATGCCCCGTCCCCATTTTGCACTTACAAACAATCAACCTTTACGTAACAGAAAGTTTCACGGGATAGCCTCCCGATACTTTAGTGCCAAAGTGCCTAAAGCATCAAGAAGATTCATCCTCCCAAAATATATCAGCATACCAAAATAGAATACCATGTACAAAAGAAATGAACGTGGGGGAAAACATACATATACAAAAAAACAGACATGTTGTCGAAATAGTCAAAGTCAGGTTTTCAAGTGTGGTATTCCACAAATAATAGTTTGAAACATGATGCAATACAGTGGAGAAAGTATAAAAATCCCTACCTCGATGACGATCACGACACACCTACTGACTAGCTAGCTCGACGTGCTATTGGAAAGAAGGTCTCACCATAGACATCTTCGGCACCTATAACAATGCCGATCTCAAAATCCCAACAATCATACAAAGGACACAACAAGGATCCTAAACTGGAAACCAACCCGAACCAAATGGATCAACATAAGGACTTTCTAGCTCAAACGAGGAATAATGAGTTCCCTACACCCGAACTGAGAATCTACACGATAGAGAACAAGGTGTGGCTGACGAAACTGAATGAAGTTTGCTAAACCCAACTCCGGGAAACAAGCAGTACGATCGACTAGAAATAGAACCAAGGTCGACCAGACACTCATAGACAACCAGTAAGTCCCTCTGATTGACAAGACATGATGACAGAAGATGAAACACGACACGCTTGACTTGATCCACTCAGCAGTCTAGAAGACATAGCTGAAGCCCTTCGAACCCAACCATGGATGGCAAGGTATCATAGTGGCCAACCGAGACCACTCAACAACCGTTGAGGCAAAGCGAAGGTCAATCGTGACCTCGCAGCCTTGACCAGTAGTGAAATTGATACTAATTGAGGAAACTCGTGTAATACCCCAATTTCCAGTAACGGAATTTAATAAAGATAATTGAAAAGTTAATTGAGTGTAATTGGATTATTTGGATAATTATTGAAGATCTAGTTGATGGAAATTGTTAGAATTGGTTAAGTGGGAATAAATTAAGGGGGGATTAATTAAATAAAAGAGTTAATTGAATAAAAGAGAAAATGGAATTAAAGTAAGGTAAAAGAAGGATTTAAAATAAAAATAAATTAAGAGAAAAGAAATGAGGAAACACTGCGTTTTAGAAAGATGAAGGAAAGGCATAGAAGTGGACGACAAATCAGTCGACTGTGCATGTCAACTGGTACCACATCATTTTGTAGAAATCGGTCAACTGTGCATGTTAACCAGACCATCGATTGGGATGTCGACCAGTCCCACGTGATTCTGCGACCCGGGGAGATAAGTTGAAAATTCCAAGACGGGTTATCCTTCTGTGATCCCTCCACATTGTTAATTATTACAGATAGATTATAATGGGGATTATAAAAAGCTTATAAGGCAAGCTTCAATGATATAAAAGAGAAAGAGAGACTGAGGGGGAGTTCGGGTGTGTTTCTCTTTGGAGAAATAACAAAGATCTTCTGGGAGTGGTTGGAGTCGAGTACTGTCGGAGGAAAAGAGAAAGGGAGGAGAAACTGTGAAGAGGAGAGGAGAAACATGAGAGTCTTTGGTGAAAGAAATGTCGTGAGAAGAAGGAAGAGGAAGAAAGCAGAAGAAGGTGAAGGTGCAAGGTTTCTCTCTCGGGTGTTCTTGCGGTAAGAATCTCCTTTATGACTGTTATGGGTTTTATGTGATTGATGCCCTCTATTTATTTATGGACGTTTGATAGATGAATGAAAAATATAGTGTATTGTTTGGTTAAGCTTTGTGATGCCTTCGGATGTTAAGTTATTATGTTATTCAGGGATATTGGTTCTCTGTCATGTTTGCAGCTTATGGGTTTTATGGGAAGTTAAGCTTGGCTAATACATTGTTGATTATGATTTTGTTAGTTGGCATATCATTTATGTTAGGTAGAGGGATGTTCATTGTTGATAATTGGTGTTGCTCTCTGTAGTTTTGACTGCTTTGTTGGAAATGGTTTTCTATTGATGGATTTTGTTGAAGAATAATTGGATATATGCTCTCTGTGATTAGTTGAAGTTGTAAATATGAGATATTCACTGTACGGTGATGTTAGGATGAATATGTGTTTAGCTACTGCCTCGTTGGATGCCCTGTGGGTTGACGATTGAATACTCGACAGTGGGATCAAATTATGTTTATTATGTTTAATGCTTGTATGTGAAGCTAATAACTAGTGAAGTGATGAAAATAAGTGAAGGGAAACTGTTATGTGAATTAGTGTATTTGAATTATGATATTTTGTTACAAAATGAATAAGGATTAATAGTATCAAAGTTGTTGAAGATAATGGACTATGAAAATGAGATTAATAATTGGTGATTATTAATGATTAAATATTATTGACTTTGAAAGTATAAAAAAGGAGAAGAATGATAGTGGTTAAGTGCTGATACGTGTTAAAGCTTCAAGGTAAATGATATGTATGTGTTTTGTTGAAAAGCCTACATAGCAAGAATTAGGAATTGTATGTTTACTGTTTACTGCTTTCATAGATTATTAAGTTAGGTTGTGATCATGTTCTGAGGATTTCATTGATACTTGCTACGTGTTTATTAGATATAGGTTCTTTTCATGATATATTTATTAGATTTTAAAAGAAATGAGATTAAGCATGTTTTGAGGCCTACATAGAGGAGATTGAACTATATGCATTCATGCGCGTTGCGCGTATCATGATTTTCAAAAGAATACGAAAATGGTTTTTAAGCCTGGTTTAGGCATGGTTTTGAAAAGGAAATAGAAACATAATGTAAATGAATTAAATAGAATAAATGTAAAAGAGATGATATGAGATGTGAACTTGTTAGTTGGTCCTCGGCTGGAGCCGAGATTGGCCTGCCAACAGGTGGGTGAGGTTGCTCAAGTGTTGGAGCACACAGCTGCTAGTAGGCGACGGTTGTAGCCCAAGCTGAATGTTGTGCGTTATAGCGTACAACAGCTAGCAAAGCTTTCGGTCATAGCCAAAGCTTCTTATCCCTGAGGTTGGGTCATTGTGTATTGGTGTACAAAGTAGTTAACATGCGGTTCGATCAGAGTCGAGCCTTTATCACATAGCAGGTCCATAGTTGATGCTGGGACGGACCGACCAATGGTTAGTGAGGCCGTTTAAGCATTGGAGCGCACAGTCGCTAGTAGGCGACGGTTGTAGGCCTAGCCGAATGTTGTGCGTTGTAGCGTACAATAGCTAGCAGAACTTTCGGTCGGACCTAAAGCTGCTATACCAAAGGTCTTGGGGTCAGGTGCATCGATGTAAAATGAAAAGAGAAAAGAGAATACAGAAATAGAAACAGAAAACAAAAATGGATTTTAAAAGAGCATAGCACGTGCATTGCATATATTTATTTCATATCACTTGCTAAGTGTTAGGCTCATTAGTTGAAGTCTTGTGATTTAAGTACACGCACGAGAACAGGTTAAGGAGCAGTTGATGAAAGATTTGCATGTGCGGATCTTGTGGCTGTAGGCTTTGAAAGGAAAATGGTTATAAAAGGTTTTGTATAGATAATGTAAAAGATTTATTTATTGTATTTCAGATGATTTGTTCTATACTTCCGCTATGTGTTACAAATAGGTTTTTAAGAAAAGAATTCAATTTATAGTTTTTAAAACGTTTTAATAATGTAAAGTCTTACACTATTTTCATAAAAGAATTTTTTTTTTTAAATTTTACACGTTTTAAATGAAAAAACAATCGGGTCGCAACAACTCGTCTAAAGTCAATCGAGTATGACTTTAGTGGAAAAGTTAGCTCGAAGAGCATCAACCAAACCGAGCTTAAAACCTTGTCAATGGACAATAATTTAAATCAATGAGTTACAAAGAATTAGTAGGAAGGCTCTACGTCAAGTCTAGAAACCCAACGACGCACAAACGGCTCATTTGTGGCAAAACGAGAGGCAAAATCCCCATTCTGGTCGATCATCGGTCAACCAGTGTAGACCAGTTTTAGCTTACTGGTCAACTTTTGAATGATCAGTGTTTCACTGAGCCGCTAGTTGATCTGGTGATCAACGGTGCTCGACCAATTTTGCTAGAAAACATCCATTTTCCGTGCGTTTCTCTTGATTTCAACTCCTAACGATAAATAACCCTACGTAGACTTCAAATCTACCAATATCAATAAGAAATTTTCCCTAGATTCAAGTTTTCAAGTTCAAATCCGAGGCCAAACGAATCCCTAACTTTAAAACTGTAAAATGAGCATAAAAAGTTACCGATTCGCAAACCGCCTTCCCAAAGGTTTCTCACGAGGATGACAGGAACACGAATCCAACGTCGAAAGTTGGAACTTGTCCGATGAGGCTCCTTCTTTCCCTCTCGAGCTCTCTTTTCTCTTGGCCGAAGAAGAGGAAGAATACTTCTTCTTCTTCCTTTGCTTTTATAAAAAAATTCTTTAATTAAAAAAAAATATATATTAATATATATTAAAACATATATTATATATTACATAAACCCAATTTAAATTTTGATTTAAATTTCGACTTGCTTAAAACGTCAACCAAAAATAATTTCTTAGTCAAAATAATTTTACAAAAACATTACCACAATTTAAAATACTGCTCAAAAAATCCAATTTGACTGAAAACGCATAGGGGTAGCTATGCAAAAAAATTGGTCAATTTATCAAAACTTGACTGAAAGTTTTGTGAAAAATTTACTCGAGGAATTTAAAAATCATTCAAAAATATCAAATTTTACAGTTAATATGCACAATAATGTTGAATGTTGTGTATATTCAAAATTATGCATACCTTGGTAATATATGCGTAGAGTAGTTATTAATGGAAGTTTTATTGGTTTTGAAGGTATTGTGAGAAGATAGCTTTAAGTGTTGAATTACACTAAGGACCTAAGGTAAGAAATATGCATGTTTTTACCATTGTGGTTTACATCACGGGATATTAGGCTTGTTTTACTTTGTTAATATTGTTTGTTGTATTGTTTATAGTCAAATGTAATAATAGAGTTTGTTAAGTGTATGTACTGGAAAGTTTGAGTTTGATGGTTGAATAAAATGCATACATGTCATACATCAAGCTTTAGGAAGAATATGAAACTGTTTACATGCATATATAATGTTAATGAAATTGAAATGGGCTGAATAAACATAAATAGGCGTTGGAGGTTGGGGGGTTTAGTGATAGTGTAACGACCTGATTTTACTTTTTTAAAACATGTCATTTTAAAAGAGAGTTATATTTGAAAATCGCATAAAATTAAAAAACTTTTTCTTAGCGGAAGACCTTTAATTATTAAAACCCTTTAAAACGATAAATAGAATTCTTTCCTTAAAAAACCATTTATGAAACACAACAAAAGGCTTTATGAATAAAACAAAATATTTAAGAATATATTAAATAAACATTTACAAAACTTGTCTTAATGTGAAATTCTTTTAACCTTTAAATTCTTTAGCATAGCCAGCCACCAAATCTGCAATGCGCAAATTCTCTGTCAACTGGTCCTAGCCTTGATACCATGCATACCTACACCACAAGACTTAAACTATGAGCTTAATGCTCAGTAAGTGATATAAAATAAAATATACAATGCACATGCTATGCAGCTTTTAAAATTCATACGTAGTTTTCTATTTTTGTTTTCTGTTTCCATTTCCTGTTTTCATTTTTGTTTCCCACCCAACACCTCCGGTATAGCAGCTCTGACTATGACCTGAAGCTCTGCTAGCTATTGTATGTACCAACGCATAACACTCAGCTCCAGCTACAACTACTCCTACTAGCGGCCGTGCGCTCCATTTCTTTTAGAGGTCTATCTTCTTTAGTGATTCTTTTTCCTTGCCCTTTTCTTCGTTGAAGGAACTTGTTGAAATTTCGAGTCATTATGGCTATCTCCTCATTCTCATCTTTTGTCGACTTCAACGTGCTGACTTGATGAAGCTTTAAGAGAAATATCCTTCTTCTCAAAGATTTCTTTCTCCTTTCACTCTTCCTTCTCATTAGTCTTCATCGTAATCTGATAAATCATTAGATATCTGATGAGTTCCTCCATCTTTAATACCTTGAGACCACGATCTTCTTCTATAACCACCACTTTAGGTTGTTATGATCCAAGAAGGCACTTAAGAATTTTCCTCAGCAACTCTTCATTGGGATAAAGTCTAGTAAGAACTTTTAAGCCATTAGTAATGTTAGTAATGTTAGGTTAATAAAGCTTTTTATTTATAATTTAGAAATAAAACATTTGCTTACTCAAATATTATGTTTTCTCTTCACTAAAGATGTTAGAGCTAATATACAAGAAAAAAAAAAGTATAACAAGTAAAGGAGTAAGAGAGAGACGCAAAAAATTTGTTAACGTTGCTCGGCCAACCTTGCCAATGTTCGCACTTCAAGGCTCCCCCTTGAAAATTTCTTTCTTCAATAACCCTTCCAATTACAATTGATTGTTCTTCCAAGCATCAATCTTGTCTTACAATGACTATTTTGAGGCATCACTCTTCAAGTGTATCACAAGTTGAATATGTAAAAGTTATTTAGCAAAGAACACTCAGTACAAATGCCTAAACTCTCACAAGAATATAATCTCAAGTTGGAGGAATGATAGAGTTAGGCTAATCACTTGAAAAGTGAAGATAAATTTCAAAAATTAAATTGGCAGCACTTTGCAATCATTTATCTTCAAATGCCTTGGAAATTTGAAAGTGCCTCAATTTATTGTTATCTTCAAAAGACCTAAGCAACGAGCATCCATGGGCCGATTCTGGGTTTCTGCTATACATCCGTTAAAGACTTGTTAGAGACTACAAAATAGGTGATGGACTTCATAGCTTAAGTTATGGGCTACTACAATGGGTGTCTCTACATGTTATACCGATCATCCACGAATGTATTAATTTAAAAATTCAATGTCTGTTTTGGACATCTACGTCTCATGACCAGATGTTGGCAATTTCAAATTTTTTCTTGTTTGAGCGTCCACATATTAAAATTGCATTCTAATATGGATGATCACGACATAACATTTTCTTTGGTCTGTGTATCTACTTATTTGAATTACACTCTAGTCTGGATGACTGCGAGTGTCTTCTATTTCTCAAATTTTGTCTTAGTATTCACCTTTTAACTTAGAACGTATGCACTGAGTGATCTTGTAAAATCTACAATTTTTTAATATATTTTTTTAAGTAGAATTTTTGCTTTAATCGAGGTCAAATTATTTTGGGTTGACCAAGTCTTTGCCACATGTTGTGCGTCTTCAGGCAAGTGTGAGGGGTTCAGTCAATGGTCAACTAGTGCATTTGTGTTTCCCTGCAACCCTAAGTTATCGCATTACGTTCAGTAAGTACGTGTTATCATTGCTTTAGTTCCATGTTTTGTTATTAACTGTTGGGTTTAGATTTAAGGATTTTATTTAATATTTACAATATATTAATTTATATTATATATATTAAATAAAAGAATTATATTTTATTTTATTTTTATTCTATCTCTGATTCCTTTTTAAAGGAAGAGTTTTCTTCCTCTTCGGTAGAGTAAGAAGGCGAGGGTAGAGAGCGAGTGGGAGATTGGCAAGCGAGACTTGGTTTTTTTTTTTCTGCGTCATTCACATTCATAGCATCCTAATCTCTACCTCTTTTGGATGAACTTCGCAGGAAAGTTATTTTTAACTGTGTTTTTCCGTTTGAAGTTTTTGTTTTGTGTTGGTCTCAAATTTGAGTTTGAAAACTCAAATCCTTTGGTTGTTTCTGTGTTTTTGTTGTGGATTTAGAGTTTATATAGAGTTTGAGCTGATGCGGGGTGAGAATCGATGAAAGGAATGAGTTTTATGCTCGATTTTATGCTAGAAACGTCATCCCCAGTTGACCACTACTATAGCTCCGATCGACTATGGCCTGGGGAATGTCTCTCCCCAATGTCTGCAGAACACTAGGCATCCATGAAAGAATGGACATCCATTTCATACACCCGCAAAAATACGGCCATCTATTTCTTAAGTTCGCGGTAGCATGAGATTATGCGCTAAACTAAATGACCATTTTAGTGAAATGTTGTCCAAACCAAACAATGACGATACTTGTTTTTGGGTCAAATTTTGTTCCTTGACGCTATGTGCCTCGATGAAATTTGTGACCATGGTTTCTTTCCTTCTAGTTTTGTAATACTCCAACTTTTTATTTCAGAAATTAATAAGGACAATTGGAAAGTAATTGAGGATATTTGAATTTATTGATTAATTATCGGGGAATTACCAAGAACGTATTCATAATTTTATAAAAAAAAAATTATTGGATAATAATCAATTATTAAATTGGAAAGAGTATAATTGGATATGGATTAAAGGAAATTAAAAAGGAGATTATGGACTGAACCAGTTTGGTCCGACTTGGTCCGAAAACAATGATGTGGTTCGATTTTTTTTTTTAGTCAAAAGAAGAAGGATAAAATGAGATTTATTGGATTTGTTTAAATTGAGGATTTGTGTTAATTAAATGGAGATTAATTGAGAGGTTATAAATAAAGGAAATTTAATGAGGGATGATCAATTTAGAAGCAAATAATTTAATTAAAAAGAAAAGTGGATGAAATTATAAAGGAGGTTCATGGAGTGAACCGGTTCCCATATCACCGGTTCGGTCCGGTTTTGGGAATTAAAGGGAAGGATATTTTTAATTGGCCTTTGGCCATTCCTTCAGCAAGAGAGAAGAGAACCGAGAAGAGGGAGAGAGGGTGTGACAAAGAGAGAGCGTCGACAGTGACGACGAACGGGAGACGATCGACGATGACGAGTGGATGACAAACCACAAGGCTCGGGCTCGGGCTCGGGCTCGGGTGTGCAGTTGGCGGCGCTCGATTTCTGGCTGGCAGATGCAA
Organism: Begonia loranthoides; assembly: GCA_022433065.1. Taxonomy (NCBI): domain Eukaryota; kingdom Viridiplantae; phylum Streptophyta; class Magnoliopsida; order Cucurbitales; family Begoniaceae; genus Begonia; species Begonia loranthoides. Next base: position 12,449,222 of record CM039470.1, on the reverse strand, counting down.
GCTCGGGCGTCGGATTTGAGCGCTGGATCGTTGGAGCTCCGTGTCGCTTGGAGTTATGATGGTGAGTGGTCGATCAATTTTGGTTTTCTGGTGATGCTTGGCAACAGCGAATGGCGACGATGAAGTGGGGAGTAGCGATCGGCAGCAGCGATTCGCAGTTGCCAGGGGTGATTTCGGGTCGATAGTTGGCGGTTCGCGAAGGGGATGGGTGGAATGGGTTCAATCCTGTGGGTTTTGCACTGGACCGATCCGAGTAATTTGTGCTCTGCCGACACACGATGGGGAGCCCACCTTGCTGGAATTGGTTGAAGAATTAAAGAGGGAGACAAACTCTTGGTGATGCGCAGAAGAGAAGTGATGTGGCTGTCGGGCAGGAAGAAAATAAAAGGAAGGAGAAGAGAGTTGCGAGTGGAGCTGGAAGCCGAGAGCTAATGGCCGAGAGATGATTTCTGATAGGAGGAGCTCTCTGGAAGCCGAGAGTGTTGGAGCTCCTGCTTCGGGTCTACCAGTTTTTGGTGAGGATATGTTGACAGTGTTGGTTAAGATATATGTTAATCTGTAATGTTGATTTTTGGTTCTGGACATAACCTTTGTTGTTGGATGATAAGCATATGGATTTTAGTAATTTATCTCTGATAATGAATTGGATTGATGAAAATGTTGGTGCCGTTTCTTTGGAATGAATGTGTAATCTGGTTGGATGGATAGTCTGTTGGGTTGGATTAGTTCTGCTGTTTGGATAAAATGACATATTCTGCTAGGTTGGATTGGGTTGATGCCTCTGTTGGATTTAATGTTAGCTATATGCTTTATGCTGCTTCTTGTTAGGATAAAATATGTTGTTGGATGTATATTTGGATCGACACTTTGTTGCTCGAACTTATAGTCTGAAATGGTTGGTTGATAATTATATACAGTTGTGGATAATGCCTTGTGTTTTATTTCTTGTTGACTTGAAGGATATCGATGGAGGTTTGAATTTCGTATTGTTCTTTCGTTAAGTGAATTAAGTAGCGTTTGAATTGAGAATGTCCTGTCAAGTAAATGAATGGAGAATTATTGATCAACTGTTGGAGATTGGATTCTACCTTTTGTGATTGAGTTCTGGATAATAAACTGCTATTTGGTTTGATTCTGTAACTCTTGATGATCGGTCATTTTGGATTTTTGGATGTTGTTTTGGATGAAGTTATGTTGATAATGATGGGTCTATAATTCATAAATGGAATCATGTTGGTTTCCGCTATATGTTAAGCTTGATTGTTAGACGTTATCAATCGAGATTAAGTAATTAAGTTAAGTTGTAATTAATGAAGCAGATTCGTATGGAAAACTCTATTAAGTGACGTATAAGAAGTAAAGATAAAAAAAGACGATGAGATTTAATAAATTGATTAAGTGATTAAATTAATAATTAAACATTATTAAATTGTGAAGGTACAAAGAAGAAGAGAAGAATAATAACGACTAAATGCTATTGCACATAAAGCTTCGAGGTAAGGAAAATGGGGTGTCTTGGCCATTTGGAGCCCCTACACCACAAGTAAAGTGCGTGCGTTTTATATTCGTTTTTTCGAAATGCTTACTGTTAGTTCCTTGGATGATTTACTGCTGTTTTCTTTTTTTGTTGATTCCTCCGTTACAAATATACCCTGTTATAGTTCCTTTTTTGTTAGAGATAATGTTGTGAAGAATGTTTAGTAAATGAGGAATGAGTTAATGAATGATAGATGAGGAAAGAGTTCTATGCTGTGTAGTTATCATTTTATTTCCTTACGTATTTATTTCTCTGCTGCTCTTTCCTTTGCACGTAATTATTTGGTTAAACATGTTTAATTTTCTAGTATGCATGTAATCGACTCTAGAACTTATTAATCAATTAAGTACATTAATTGACTACGCATGTTTAATCTCGTTGAGTATGTTCCATTAAATTGAATACAACAGCATGTCTAATCGTTTAATTATTGAGCATGTAATTAATTATGGTAATAACTAGACTAGTAAATATAGTATGTTTAATTAATTAAAATAAAAGCATGCTTAATCAACTAGAATAAGAGTTACCAATTTACAAGCATGTATCTGTTCGTTGTTTAAGCATGTTTATGTTATGTGTTGTTTAAAGCATGTTTCAATGTTTAGTTTAACTTAGTTTAACGAGCATGTTTGGTTAATCGTAATTCATCGCATTCTTCTTTACCGTCTATTTATTGCTCATTTACTTTCAATTATTGTTATTCATTCTATTTGCAATTTTAATTATTGTTGCTTTCAATTATTTTTATTTCAATGTGCACTTCAATTACAAAAGCGATGGTTTACTTTACTAGAGAGTAGAATGATAAAGAAGATGAAAAGAGAATGAAGTATACGTGAATGAATTAAGGGTTTTATTGACTAAGTGAATGAATGCTTTTGTTATTGTTTTCTTGTATTGCTTGCGACCTCGATTACGATTACATGTCCTTAGTATGTTGTTTTCTGCTAAACCAAAGTATGATTAGTTTAGTATGATAAAAGCATGTAATTAACACAGAAGCATGTTAAATTACTTGGGAAACTAATTAGAATAATTACCTAGAATGATAAAGGTAGGGAGCATGTAAATGGACTAGGAAGTTAACTTGGATAATTAGCATGTTCATTCCTGTATTCACTATTATGTTCTCTGTTGTGCATTGTTCAATTATTGGTTGTCTTCATTTCTATGCGTTTTCAATTCCTGCTATTCAGTTACTTTCGTTTATGCGCACTTCAATTATTGTTAATGTTATGTTATGAAGCATCATGCATCATATTAGGATGAGAATGTATGACCACACATCATGATAATAGAAAGGAATAGGATGCATGCATTGAGTGAGGAAAATGTTAAAAAAAAGAAGAATGAATGATAGAATAATAGGGTGGACGGGCCTAGTCTGGCAGCTAGTATGCACACTGGAGACTAGTTTGTAGTCTGGCATTTAGTATGCACACAGGAGAGTAGTTCCTAGCCTGACAGCTAGTATGCACATATAAGGCTGGCTATAGTCTGGCAGCTAGTATGCACACCGGAGGCTAGTTGTAATCTGGCATCAAGTATGCACACCGGAGACTAGCTCAACGAATGAGTAAGGAACGATAAATGAATGAATGAACGGAAGTAAAGTAAGGAATGAATGAATGATGTAATGAAAAGATTGGTTTGGGTGACCCCCATTCCAAAAAGGACTAAAGAGAGTCATAAGCATAATTGCATTTACCCTTTTTCCTTACTAAGCCTTTGGGCTTACAGTTACTTGTGGTGTAGGTATAGGTACGTGTCGTGAGAAGAAATACATAAACTTAGGAGTAAATGCGAAAGATGACGAACAAATAATTAAGCAGGGATGAAGGATTCGCACGCGCGAGACTCGTGGTTGGCCAGACTTAAATGAAAAGAGAAAACAATTGTAATTGAAATTATATTTAATTGTTTCATTCCTTTTATTAAGTTCTTTCTTTAAATTATTTATGCTTCTGCAACGTTTTAAAATAAATGATTTTTGTAACGCTTCCGCACTTGCCCAATTTGTTTTCACAACGAGTTTTAAGAAGGGTCAGTAGCGATCCAGCTTTAGAGTCGCACTTTGATTTCGTTTTATAAAAGAGTCTTTTGAAAATTTTAAATTTCTCGCATTCTCAAGTAATTATAAAAATCCAAGTCGTTACAAGTTTGGGTTCTTACATTCTCCCGATTTACCGTAGGGTGAGTCGTCGATTGCTACTTGGTCTTGTTTGACTAGAGCTAGGTGTAGTCCACCATTGTTGAGTCTTGGATGGCTGTTGAACTATCTTTTCGAGCATTACAAGGTCCCAATTGACCATCGCCATGTCTTATCAACACTGGATGGTCCTAGTTGACCATAGTCAATCTTTGATGGCCGCAACTGTGTCTTTGACTATTGCTTACTTTTCGCTTCACCATAGTTAAGTTTTGTTGACTATTGCTTTGTTTTGGGTGACCTCAGCCATTCCCTATAGACACTCGATGGTTCCGGTTCATCGTCATCGTGTCTTGTCGACATTGGGTTGTTTCGGTTGACCGTAGTTGTGCGTAGTTAGCCCCAGCTCTGTCTCCTCAACTGCTGTGTTGTTTGGGTTAGGCATAGTTGTGTATCATCAATCGTAGTCGTGTCTTGTCAACTAGTGGGTCTTTCAGGTTGACTATTGATGTTCTTGGTCAACCACTATTATATCTTGGTCAACCACATAGTGCATTTCGTAGAGTTTGAGTTTAGTAATCTTCACTCGACTTCTTCAGCCATGTCTTGTTCCTTGTCGATGTGGATTCTCGGTTCAATGTGATGTTTCCTGGCGCTCCTTGTGTTGAGCCGAGGAGTCATGTTTTAGTGCTTTTGGTTTGGTTTCAAATTTTGGTTTGGGACTCGTATTTTGTCCTTAGTGTTGATTTAGGGTTTTGATGTAGGTTTGGTTTTAGGTTTTGACAGTATCGCCAGTTTTGGTGTCTGTTTCTAATAGAGCGTGCGGTTGGTCGGCTAGAATTCTATTGTCATTGAGGTAGGGGTTTTATACTTTATTGTATTGCATTGCATTATGGTTTTCAAAATTTATTTTGTAGGTTACCACATATGAAAACTTGACGAGGACTGTCTGACAACATGTTAGCTTTTATGCTACATATATACATGAGTTTTACACGTTGCTTTTATGTGCATGATATTTCATGGTTTGCTCTAATAGTGATAAGGGAGCATGAATCCTCTTGATACTTTGGATGGTCATGGTATCAAAGTATCATAAGGCTATCCTGATACATCTTCTATTGCGTGAAGATATTTTGTTTGTGCACTGTATGAAAATGGGTAATAAAGCGGTAATGATGAGCTTCTTGGGTTTCGAATCCCTAAACTTGATCAGGGTGTATTGGTTTTGGGTTCTATCATTGCTGACTGGTTTGCCGGCAACCACTATGGTGTTGTTTTATGTTTTGGTCGCCCTCACAACTCTTCCTCCAGGCTCATGAGGTGTTGTTGTAACGACCCGTAACTTCTTTCTTTTGAAAAACGTGTAAAATTTGAAACTTTTGAAAATATCTTTCTTTTATAAAATAACGGGAGACTTTAAAAACAATATCTGAAATCTTTTTTCTTAAAACACTTTATAAAACACAGAGGAATAATGTATAATACAATATTTTACAATTCAAATACTTTACAAAACCATTTTTCTCTCTTAAAAACCTTTAACCTAGCCAGCCACAAGATCCGCGCGTGCAAATCTTTCATGAACTGCTCCTCGACATGTTCTTTTGTGTACCTACTTCACAAGACATAATCTAATAAGCCTAACACTCAGTAAGTGATATAAAAGTAACTATAAGAATGCACGTGCCATGCTGCTTTTAAAACTCATATGCAGTTTCCGTTTTCATTTCTCTTTTATCTTTTCTCTTTTACATTTCTGTCTTTTACTCTTATGTATCTGACCCCGACGCCCCCGGCATAGCAGCAATGGATAATCTGAAAGCCCTCTATTCGTGGACCTATTATGGCAATGCATCCGACCCGACTCCTCTGGTAACAACAATGGATAATCCGAAAGCCCTCTAACCATTGGCCGGTCCTGCAACTGGTATGAGCAGCAATGGATAATTTGAAAGCTCTGCTAGCAAAAATGGATAATCGAATGCCCAACTAGCAGTCGTGCCCACCAAGGGCTTAAAAGACCTCACATCATACTGTCGCCCGTATCACATATTATCTCTTTTACATTTATTCTGTTTATATCATTTATTATATGTTTTGCTTTTCATGGTAAAATGGATATTCCTACAGCCCAAATAATGTTAGTTTGCTTCAGGTGATCAGCCCTTCATGAACACTGCACACTTAGTATGTGTGAGCATCATTTAAACCATCTTTAAAACCATACGTGTAAAACCATCTTTCATATCGTTTGAAAACCATGATGTGTGATGTTCGTGATTGCATATAGTTCTCCATCATCAATAAAATCTTCGAAACATGCTCATTTATTAAACATATCATTAAAAGCACCTAATTATAATAAACACCCAGCAAGCAATAGTACAATTTGCAAAAGATGCTAAAATTTTTGGCTATCCTATTAAAACAGTAAATTTTATTAAAGTAGTAAACAATCAGCACACAAATCCTAATTCTCGCGATGTAGGGCCTGAAGACCAAAACACAAGTAGTATCACTTACCTGCAGTCTTCAATGCAATTATGTCCTTCGTTTTAGTACCTTCAAAACCATTTAATAAACTATCATCAAAATCACATATTAAAACTTCACTTCTACGGTTCATTATCAATGACGATTTCTAACAAAACAGTAATTAGACAGAGAATCATTTCCCCAAATACAGAGCATATTCCTATTTCTGAACATCTAGTAATAACATCCAATAAGGTTCATTCATAAACATATTAACATTTCCTCATCCTTATCTATCAAGAGGCAATCCAATTTTGCTTGGAGCTTCAATCTTTTGGACAGTCAGTTCCTGTGTCTAAGGGAAACCAAAGCAAACAAGTGTATTTGACTATTGAGGCCTTGCAATTGCTATCCACTATGACCATCAACTTCCCATAATTTTTGCTGCAAATATTCTCTCATCTCTAGAAATCTGCTAATCGAATTAAAAACAAGTGCCATGCACGTGGTTCTACGCCTTTCCATAGAAGTTTGCTCACATTGTCTATCCACTGTAGATATCTACTCCCCAAATTAAAAAAAAAGGGTGTGCCACACATGTTCCAATTCTTTTTTTGCAAAAGCTCGTTCTCAAGGCCACATTTTTTCTTTCAAATTTTCACTAGGAATGTTCACTCCAAATATATTCTCCCCTAGTTATTAAGGTTGTGGCACACACATGATGTCCAGTCCTTTCCATAGAAACTTGCCCTTTAGAACAACTATTCGCTGTGGATATCTGCATTTCCTTGAAGGCTTTTACCCTAGATATCCACTCCCAAGATCTCTTCTGCTGCGAACATCCAAACTCTTTGAGGACGTTAGCTCCAGGTTTCCACTCTTCTTTCTTGACATCCACTTCCCACTTCCATTGGCATATCATTTGGTATCAAAGCACAGAAATGAGTACAAGGAGTGGGGTGGCTTTCAATCCTAACCTAGTTTTTTTCTTCAGAGAAGCATCATCAAATGACAATAGGTATTGGACTCAAGGGTAGTTTAATAATTTATAGAATTTTGTGGATGTGTTGACTCAACAAATTCAAAATTTACTCTATGAAGATAATCCAACACCTCCTTTTGGTATAGAGGACATGGAGGTGTAAGATGAGGAACACCAAAAATAGAGGCAATGTAGGAAGAAATTGAGGAAGAGGATGCCGCTTATAAAGAACCACATGATGAACGTTTTGATAAATTACGGCATTTGAAACTATCCATTCTTATTTTTAAGGGCTCTAGCAATGGTGAAGAGTATTTAGATTGGGTGAAGAAGGTAGAGAAAATCTTTGATTGTTACAACTATTCGAAAAGAACAAATATTCAAATGGGCTCATTATAATTCTTTGGTTATGCTAGTTTATGTTCGAACAATTTAAAAGCTTAAAGAAGAAGTGAAGGTGAAGGCAAAACTTAGACTTAAAGAATGATTAAAAGTTTTATGAAGAAAAGGTTTGTGCCAAGTCATTACAAGCAAGAGTTTTTCCAACAAATACAAAGTCTTAAGCAAGGAGCATGCTCGGTAGAAGAATATGTTATAGAATTTGAAACACTGAAGATAAGGAGTGGTCTTGAGGAACCAAATGAGCAAACCACTGCCATATTTATTAAAGGTTTAAAATGAGATATCGGAAATGTGGTAAAACTTCAACCTTATGAACTTATGGATAGTGTGATACAACTAGCCATGAAAGTGGAGAGACAACTCAAGAGAACATCTAATATGTACCACCCTCGGCTGAATTCAAAATTCTCCAATTCATATAAACCCCTAACCAAAGTTGATGAGAAGTTTCCTCCCATTAAAAGTGCAACTAACAAGGGCTTCAAGGAAAAGAAAGCGGTGGGAGATGCCTCTCAGGAAAAGTCTAGGGATATCAAATGTTTCAAGTGCCCCGGTTTGGGTCATATTACTTCTCAATGTCTCAAAAAATGGGTGATGGTTATAAGAGAAGGTTCCAAGGAAGTAGAAAGGGAAGAAGATTTGGCTTCCTTAAAATATGAAGAAGAAGAATCCCATGAGGAGGTTTTCTATGCACAAAAGAAGGTCATCTTCTTATGGTCATTCACAGAGCCTTCACTACGCTTAAATGAGAAGAATAAGCTTTTCAGAAGGAGAATGTATTTCATAGTCATTATTTGATCAAGAACAAGGTGTGCTTTTTAATAATAGATGAGGGAAGTTGTACCAATGTTACTTCATTGGAATTAATGGAGAAAATGGGTTTTCAACCTACGAAGCATCTGATGCCTTATAAATTAAAATAGTTGAAGGACCGCGAGGATCTCAAGGTGTTCAAGCAAGCTAAAATTCCTTTTTATAGTGGAAGTTATTGTGATGAGGTGTTATGTGATGCGGTTCCTATGAGTGCTAGTCACATTCTACTTGGAAGACCTTGGCAATTTGATAGAAGGAGCATTCCTGATGGGTTTACAAATTTCTACTCATTCAAGCATGGTGGGAAATCAATCAAACTAGTCCCTCTCCATCTAGATCAGGTTGCTAAAGATTATGAATAATGAAGGAAAAACAAAGCAACGTGTCTTCATTCATGTCAGAAAATGAGTTAAGGAAACCCATAACTATTTGTGTCCCCATTGTATTGTTAATGTTCTGAGACCAAATTGAAGAATTGGGGGGGATTCTAGAAGTAGCCAAGTCATTTATAGAGCAATATCAAGATGTTTTTCTTGAAGAGCTTCCACAATGCTTGCCACATATCATGGGAGTTGAGCATCAAATTGATCTCGTACCTAGTGTGGTGTTACCTAACAGGCTCTCTCATAAGATGAACCTAGAGGAAGCTAAGGAATTATATAATCAAGTGATTGAACTCCTTAAAAAGGGTTATATTTGATAGTCTCTTAAAACGTGACCTTGCTAGTACCCAAGAAGGATGATTCTATGAGGATATGCGTGGATAGCCTTGCTTTCAATCAAATCACCATTAAATATAGATTTCATATACTAAGGTATGACGACTTGTTGAATGAATTGAGTGGATAAACTATCTTCTCTCAAGTGAACCTCAACAGTGGCTACCATCAAATACACATGAGATGAGTGGAAGATAACATTCAAAACCAAGTATTGATGTGCCCCAAGTTCCTGACACTTGAGCCCGAGCTAGGGGCTCCTTTATTTCTAACTTTTTATTTGTTTTGTAGGTGTTTCTTTTCTATCCAATTTGGAAGAAAGTTTTATTCAATGTCACAAAGAGGATTTGGTGTTTTTGGACTAGTGGATATCATGCAATCATAGAAGAAAATTAGGAGCTGTCCAATTCCGCCTAGAACCTGAGCAGCAGACGTTTAAGGGCTGTTTCAACAATTGGGACTGCGTCATTTCAATTTTTGTCCTTCACATGAATTGTAGCCAACAGACGGAGCTTTCCAACGAGCTCTTGCATATTATATTCTGCTCTCATTTGTTATGTAAAATGTACGTTTTACAGAGTCTAAAAATCCCACTCGGGATTATTGATTTTATGTAAGTCATGTCTATTTGTTTAAGTTAGGGACATTTTGGTCTTTTTCCTTTATTGTAAAACTCTTAGGGTTTTATAAGCCCTCCTTTGATGAATGGAAAACATGATTTGGATTGAATAGAAAATTGCTTCTCTTTGAAGAGCTACCCACGGCCTTCCCCCTTCCATTGAGCTGAATCTTCCATCCCCCTTGCAAGGGTTTCTTGAAGCCTCTTGTCCTTGCAATCTTGGGTTATTATCTCTTCCAATCCCCTTCCATTCAATGTCAAAAAGAGGATTTGGTGTTTTAGGACTAGTGGATATCATGCAATCATAGAAGAAAATTAGGAGCTGTCCAATTCCGCCTAGAATCTGAGCAGCAGACGTTTAAGGGCTATTTCAACAATTGGGACGGCGTCATTTCAATTTTTGTCCTTCATATGAATTGTAGCCAACAGACGGAGCTTTCGAACGAGCTCTTGAACGTTATATTCTGCTATCATTTGTTATGTCAAATGTACGTTTTACAGAGTCTAAAAATCCCACTTGAGATTATTGATTTTGTGTAAGTCATGTCTATTTGTTTAAGTCAGGGACATTTTGGTCTTTTTCCTTTATTGTAAAACTCTTAGGGTTTTATAAGCCCTCCTTTGCTGAATGAAAAACGTGATTTGGATTGAATAGAAAATTGCTTCTCTTTGAAGAGCTACCCGCGGCCTTCCCCCCTCCATTGAGCCGAATCTTCCATCCCCCTTGCAAGGGTTTCTTGAAGCCTCTTGTCCTTGCAATCTTGGGTTATTATCTCTTCCAATCCCTCAGCTTAAAGGTGAGGATTGTGGTGTGGAGGTAAAAGTAGGTTTCCACCCTTAGAGAGTGTTTGTTTCCAAGCAAACCACAAGTCGTCCCTCTTACTAGGAGGTGCACGGACTCCTTGTTTCTTTTCTCGATTCTTAAAGGTTCTACTCGCTATTTCTGGTTATTTTTTACATTATTAGATTCTCTTATGTGAGTATTGATATGGTGTTGGGTTACTCGTTCATGATGTGTAAGTTGGAATGCATTCTTATTTGGATTTCTTTTAGCCGCTGAATCTGTCCTATTTTGTTGGTTGCTGGATTTCCGATTGGAGCTCTGTTTTGTTACCCTTACTCTATTTGAATCAATTTTGTTTCTTCTGGAAAGTTTCTCTAATCTGAGTTAATTATCTACCCTACAAATTAGGGGTTGTTTCAATATATGTAGTTCGAGTTATTCATATTTGAAGACTGAAAGGTAATTCTGGTCTACTAAACCCTAGTTTTTTGAAGCTCTATTGTTTCGAGCATATCTAATAATCTAGAGTTGATTTTGAAATGGGATTTTAACACTACTTATGTGAATGTGTTTAGTTTGAGCCTACCAATTTTCAGCTTAAGTTCACGTAAGAATTGGGAGTTTGATTTATTTTATTGTTACTTGCTCGGGTTATTCACAGTTTCAGGACAGATTTGAATATTGTGTCCTAGGTGATTCTTGGATCCTATCATTTGGTATCAGAGCTTTGGCTCACGTTTCTTGCTATATTTTTGTGATTAAAAAGGCTTATAATGAGTACGAGAAGTGGGGCTCACTATCACAACGATAGAGATATGAGAAATAATTCAAATGCACCACCTCCTGAGGATACTCATGAACAAGTCGATCCTACTACACGGGAATTATTTGAAATGATCCAAAAATGCAACAAAAGTTAGAAGCATCCAAAAATGACCATGTCCATGGTCCTAGAACCCCGAGGCCTCGAAGAAGGCTTAGCACTTCCCTTGATTCAAGAGGTCATGGTGTTAGTAATTGTGGTGAAGAGTGGGAAGACACCGATGATAGTGATGCATCTATTCCGAGGAGACAATCTAGCAGCTAACATGATATGAGACATGTTAAGGTCTCTATTCCTCAGTTCAAGGGCTCTAGTAATGGTGGTGACTTCCTAGAATGGGTTGAAAAGGTGGATCAGATTTTCGATTGTTATGATTATTCTGAAAAGACTACGTTACAAATGGTTACATTAGAGTTCTCCGGATATGCTAGTATTTGGTGGGAAAACCATAAAGCACAAAGAAGAAAAATGGGGGAAATTGAAATCCGAAGTTGGGATGCCTTGAGGGAACTCATGAGGGGGCGAATTGTTCCTCCCCATTACAAGCAAGAACTATTCCTTCGACTTCAAAAATTGAAACAAGGCTCACTAACGATTGACGAATACTTGACCGAGTTTGAAATTTTAAGGATTCGATACAATGTGGTGGAGCCAATGGAGCAAACCGTGGCTCGTTTTATTAAGGGGCTGCATAAAGATATTGGTGTTGTGGTGGAGTTGCAATCTTATGAGACACTTGATGATGTTATACAATTAGCATTGAGAATAGAAAGGCAAAGAAAAAGAAGACTTAAGGAGGGATTGTCTCGGCCTTTCCAAAGGGGCAACAATCCTCCAAAAACAATTCCAAAGGTGGATAGCAAATTTAATGTCGTTAAGCATAATGAGGAGAAGAAGGCCTTTAATGATGACACTTTGATAATGGCTAACGTTAAGGAAGAGTTGGAAGAAGAATATGTGATTCCTCATGATGGTCCAATTGTGGAAATTGAATCTAGTATGGAAAATAAAGTCAGTTTTGAAGAGTTGATTAGCCCGAGATACTCCAACCAAACTTTTCCTATTTTAAGAACAATTGTAGAACCACTTCATGAGATGGATTGTAAAGATATCTCTTTGGCAGCCACCAATGAGAAGGAAGAAGTATTTGACACTGAGATTGAGTTCCATCATACTGATCAACTATTCGAGAAAAGTTCAGAGTTACAGACAATGACAGAAAAAGAAGAAGAACATAGAGAGAAGATTGTTTTGCCCAATCCGATAGTAGACGTGGACTTTATCCACACATCTTCATTCATTATTCTAGAATCAAAGTATAAAACATGTGACATTCCGCTAGTGATGGTAAAAGGAGAACCATTAGTGTTGAAGAGGGATCGATGTGGAATTGATGCGTATAGAAGTAAATCAGTGCAAAATAAATTTTCGGGAAACCAAATTCTTCTTCACCAAAGTATAAGCCAAGAAAGGTACACTCCATCAATTTCCTTAATTGATTGGTTCCTTAAAGTTGGATGGTTTAGAAATAATGTTGTTATTGAATTTGTTATGGCACGGCTGGATGATAAAGTTTTGGCTACCCTTATTGATAACTCTTTGAATCCTGGATTTTTAATTGGAGATGAAAACTTCAGCATGCCTAGTGGTTTAATAGAAAACAAGTTGATGGGCCATCTAAATATCTGGGATGAGGATTATGTTGACTCTGTTTTATTATTATCGCATCCTCTTGTTTCAGATTGTTGTGGGTCTAATCCCATTGAGTATATACCCCAAGAAAGGAACATGGTGTTAAATTCATTACTTACATGGTTCTTTAAAATTGGTTGGATGGAAGATTATTTTGTTGTTGGTGCTGATGTTGAGTTTTGGAAAGAGGGTTTTGATATTTTAGTTGAGGAAAGAAGTTCTACAATTGAAGATTATCTTGATTCAAAGTTACCACCACTACAAGATCTGGATATTGTCTTGTGCGAACTCACCATTCTTCTCCTATCTTTGGTAAGATGGTATGCACGATCCTTTATGAAGAAATGGCCTCAAGGTGGAAACAAAACTTTTCCATTTGATCCGGGTGGAAGGCATGCAAGGAAGATAATGATGAATACTCCCTGGATTTGAGGACAAATCCTTTTCAACCCCGGGAGTATGATGTGCCCCAAGTTCCTGACACTTGAGCCCGAGCCTGGGGCTCCTTTATTTCTAACTTTTTATTTGTTTTGTAGGTGTTTCTTTTCTATCCAATTTGGAGGAAAGTTTTATTAAATGTCACAAAGAGGATTTGGTGTTTTTGGACTAGTGGATATCATGCAATCATAGAAGAAAATTAGGAACTGTCCAATTCTGTCTAGAATCTGAGCAGGAGATGTTCAAGGGCTATTTCGACAATTGGGACGGCATTGTTTCAATTTTTGTCCTTGATAAGAATTGTAGCCAACAGATGAAGCTTTCCAACGAGCCTTGAACGTTATATTCTGCTCTCAATTTGGTATGTCAAATGTACGTTTTATAGAGTCTAAAAATCCCACTTGGGATTATTGATTTTGTGTAAGTCATGTCTATTTGTTTAAGTCAGGGACATTTTGGTCTTTTTCCTTTATTGTAAAACTCTTAGGGTTTTATAAGCCTCCTTTGCTGAATGGAAAATGTGATTTGGATTGAATAGAAAATTGCTTCTCTTTGAAGAGCTACCCGCGGCCTTCCCCCCTCCATTGAGCCGAATCTTCCATCCCCCTTGCAAGGGTTTCTTGAAGCCTCTTGTCCTTGCAATCTTGGGTTATTATCTCTTCCAATCCCTCAGCTTAAAGGTGAGGATTGTGGTGTGGAGGTAAAAGTAGATTTCCACCCTTGGAGAGTGTTTGTTTCCAAGCAAACCACAAGTCGTCCCTCTTACTAGGTGGTGCACGGACTCCTTGTTTCTTTTCTCGATTCTTGAAGGTTCTACTTGCTATTTCTGGTTCTTTTCAACATTATTATATTCTCTTATGTGAGTATTGATATGGTGTTGGGTTACTCATTCATGAAGTGTAAGTTGGATTGTATTCTTGTTTGGATTTCTTTTAGCCGCTGAATCTGTCCTATTTTGCTGGTTGCTGGATTTCCGATTGGAGCTCTGTTTTGTTACCCTTACTCTATTTGAATCAATTTTGTTTCTTCTGGAAAGTTCTTCTAATTTGAGTTAATTATCTACCCTCCAAATTAGGGGTTGTTTCGCTGTATGCAGTTCGAGTTATTCATATTTGAAAACTGAAAGGTAATTCTGGTATGCTAAACCCTAGTTTTTGGAGCTCTATTGTTTCGAGCATATCTAATAATCTAGAGTGGATTTTGAAATGGGATTTTAACACGACTTATGTGAATGTGTTTAGTTTGAGCCTACCAATTTGCAGCTTAAGTTCACGTAAGAATTGGGAGTTTGATTTATTTTATTGTTACTTGCTCGGGTTATTCACAATTTCAGGATAGATTTGAATATTGTGTTCTAGGTGATTCTTGGATCCTATCAAGTATGGTCTCTATGAATGGTTAGTAATGCCTTTCAATCTATCTAATTCTCCTAGCACTTTTATTTGGCGTGTGCATCATGTGTTGAAGAAATTCTTGGGCAAATTTATTGCGGTCTACTTTGATGATATGTTAGTGTATAGTTCTAATGTGGGTGCACATTTGAATCATCTTTAACATCTATTTAAAACTCTACAAAAAGTTAAGCTCCTTGGTACAAGAAAAAGTCAATTTCCTTGGTATTGTTCTTTCTTCCCAAGGAATGGAAGGGGATGAAACCAAAGTTGTAGCAATTAAGGAGTGATGGATTCCAAATAGCATCTCGGAAATAAGGAGTTTCCATGGATTAGCCTGTTTATACCGAAGGTTCATTAATAATTTCAACACTATCATGGCTCCTACCACATATTGTACCAAGAAAGGAAAGGAGTTCTATTGTAGCAAAGTGTGTCAAGCTAGTTTTGAGACAATTAAGGAGAAACTTTGCATTGCTCCTATTCTAGCTCTTCCTGATTTTCACACATTTTTTAAAATAGAATATTATGCTTCGGGGTTGGGATTAGGAGCCATCTTGATGTAAGAAGGAAGGGTAAATTCTTATTTAAAAGTTGTAGGGGGCGTTGTTGAACTGCTCCACCTATGACAAAGAGTTTTTTGCCATGGTGAGAGCATTAGAGGTGTGGCAACACTATTTGCTTCTAAAGGAATTTATTATTTATACTGACCACCAATTCCTTAAACATATCAAGAGGCAAGGAAAACTCAATAGAAGACACGCCAAGTGGGTGGAATTTCTTGAGTGTTTCCCTTACATTATCAAATATAAAAAGGGTGACTCAAATGTTGTAGCTGATGAATTATCTAGGCAGTATACTCTTCTAACCAAATTGAAAACTTGCATATTTGGTATTGATTGGATCAAAAGGGCCTATGTAGAGGATAAAGACTTTGGGCATTGGTATAAATTGTGTACTTTGAAGCCTGAATGTGGTTTCCATGTCTTTGATGGCTTTCATTTTAAGGGAGGAAAACTTTGCATACCGTATGGTAGTTTGAGGGAATCCCAAGTGAAAGAAGCTCATGGAGGAGGTCTGGCCAGTCATTTTGGTGAGAAAAAGACTTATGAGGTTATCAAGGAGCTATTTTTTTGGGCTCACATGTTGAGGGATGTGCATAAGGTCTTGGATAGGTGCATAATTTGCAAGAAAGCCAAGAGTCAATTGCAACCTCATGGACTTTATTTACCTTTGCTAGTTCCTAACCATCCATGGGAAGAATTGAGCATGGACTTTGTTTTGGGGTTCTCTCCAAATGCAAGAAAAAGGGATTCCATCATGGTAGGAGTGGATAGATTCTCTAAGATTGCTCATTTTATTGCTTGCTCAAATGTGGATGATTCTTTCCATATTGCTTATTTGTTCTTCAAAGAAGTAGTGAGAATGCATGGTGTGCCTCGGTCTATTGTGTTGGATAGGGACATCAAATTCTTAAGTTCCTTTTAAAAAACTATTTGGAAGAAAATGGGGACCAAGCTCATATTTAGCTTCTCTTTCCATCCTTAAACTGACGGTCAAATCGAGGTTGTGAACCAAACTATGGGAACTTTATTGAGGGCCATAGTTGAAAAGTGACTCTCCAATTGGGACTTACAACTCTCTTTTGTGGAATTAGCCTACAACAGAAGCATACATAATACTACTCAAAAATCACCTTTTGAGGTGGGTAGTCTATTCAATCCCCTTATTCTTTGGACCTTATTCGTTATTTCTCTTGATGGCATGGCTAACATTGATGGAAAGAAAAAGGTTGACCAAGTTAAGGCCATGCATGAATCAGTAAAGAAGACTACAGAAAGGAAGAATAAAGTGTTTGCTAAGACAACCAATAAGGGGCAGAAGGGAATGTTTTTCAAAGAGGGAGACCTTGAGTGGTTGCATCTAAGGAAAGAAAGGTTTCCCAAGCAAAAAAAAAAAAAAAGTTCAAGTTTATGCCTAGAGCCAATGGATCATTCAAGATAATTTAGAAGATCAATGACAATCCTTACAAACTTGATCTGCTAGGAGAATATGGAGTTTCAGCTACATTCAATGTCCATGATCTTTCCCCTTATCTTGCAAAAGAGGAAGCTGAGGAAAGGGCCAAATCCATAGATTTATGGTCAAATTCTCTTTCACCCAGAGAGGATGATGTGCCATGGGGACCCATCACAAGGGCACAAGCTAAGTGACTTACTAATCATTATTTAACTCTTTATTTTGTAGGGACATCATTCTAGGAAGAATTAGAAGAATATCCTAGCACTAAGGATGGAGATGTGCCCAAGAATGTTAACAAATTGGAGTTGGATGATCTTGGCTCGAAATGAAGAGAACATCTTTGGTAGGAAGTGCCTAAAGACTTTCTACAAGGTCATTTTGTGATGTTCATGAATTTATTCACGTTTTCAAGATTTAACTCATTTTATTAAGTTTTGTTTATTTGGGATATAAGGATGTTTTATAAGTGTTATTTGGCTAGAGTATGTTTTTGCCAAATATACACTAGTTGTTGTTTTAAGTGTGTTTTTGTATTTTGTTCCTTTGAATCTTTAACTCTAATTTTTAGTGCTATTTATACCTCACTTAGGGATGATGTAATGCAGTTTTGAATCAAAGAAAACCTAAAGTTAGCTGCTACTAATTGTACTTGCAAGAACCATATTTCTTTTTGGATTGTTTGCAATTCGATTTAGTGTGTCCGAGAGTTTGAGTGTTAGTGAGTCTGGCTCAAGCTTTTTTGTCCCTATTGCATCCTTCTCAGCTCCTTTCCTATGAGGTGAACTCCTAGCAAGGTTGCACTAACTCACCTGAATTATCAAGCTTGAGTGCTCCTTTAAATTCAAAGTAGCCATTGAAATTGGAGGTTGTATCAAGGCGACTTTCCAAATCAACTTGCATCTAGTTACACAATTTACTTCATGTAAAACTAGAAAAAATTTCCACTCTTATCTATCGAGAAGCAATCTAAGTTTTCGCTTAAAGCTTTAATCTTTTATATAGTTAGTTTTTGCATCCAAGTGAAGCTGAAGCAAACAAGTCTATTTGACTATCGAGGCCTCACAGTTGTTGTCTGCTACGTCAATCCACATTCTCGTATAATTTGAGCTGTGAATTTATGTTGCGGATATCCACGCCTCTTTTGAAATCCACTAACAAAATTATAAACGTGCAAAAGTTTGCTCACACGATCTATGTCTAGTGTGGGTATTCACTCCTCTCTGAATAATTCTCCCCGAATTAAAAAAGGATGTGTCACTCATGTGTTCCAATTCCTTTCTGCAAAAGCTCATTCTTGAGGTCACTTTTCCCCTTAAGATATCTGCTCCTTATTACGAATATCTGCTTCCCTAGTTATTAAGCTTGTGGTGCACACATGACATTCAATCCTTTCTATCGAAGCTCACTCCCAAGAAAAACTATCCGTTGTAGATATCAACATTTCCTTGAAGCTATCTACCCCGGATGTCCACTCCCAAGATCCCTTTCCGCTGTGGATATCCCCACTCTTTGAGGACGTTCGCTCAAAGTTTTTGCTCTTCTTTCTAGACATCTGCATTCCACTTATGTTGGCATATCACTAGTATATGTGATTATCATTCATATTAAATGATAGGTGTCATGTCCATTGCATATAGGGATGATGTGATGGTGGTTGTTTGCATTAACATTACTAAGGCACATTGGAAATCAGTTTTATATTTAATTCATGAGATTTGTGCATATTTTGGTAAATCTCTAGTGTAATGACTTACTGGAATTCATAAAAACTCACCCTATTGTACATTTCTCATTTTTCAAGATCAGTAGACAACTAGCGGTAAAGGAATTAAAGGCAAGGTATGTGGATAGAGGAATAGTGTAACATCTCTTGAGATTTTGTAAATTAATATTACTTGTATTATAAATAAAGTGTGAAGTAGACACTTAATTAGGTTGCATTAGTGTGTAATCTGATTGTAATATATTTAATCAGTTTGTTTTATATTCATGTTGATAACTCTTGAAAAAGAGTTATTATATATTTTTATTTTATATAAATATTATTGAAAATGGTGATTAAATATTGGAAAAATTAATGTTTTGCTACAGAATATCACAACTTTATATTCCAATTTTTGCGATTTTTAAGGTAAAATCTTACGAGAAATATGTATAATTATTCTGTTTTATCTTATAGGGATCACATATTGATGTATTTAAAGCTTAATCACCAAATTTAAATGGAAAAATCGAGGCAAGAGAAGATTTTAAGGATGAAAAAGAAAGTTGTTAAGACTTTTATAAAAGAAAATTATCACAACAACAAATAAGGGATAAAAATATTTTCTTATTCTTGGAAAGTGCAATTAAAAAGTGGCTGAAAATATGGAATAAAATCACAGCAGCAAAATAAGGAATAAAATCACTCTCATATTTTCATAAAGGAAAATTATAGACTGAGAGAAAAAATGATCTGATTAGATTTTAAACTTTTGTTGGATGAGAGAGAAGATGTTTTGATTTTCAAAAGTAGATAAGGAGAGAATTGGATTGCTAAAATGGTGGAGAGGTTGCTAGCTATAAAGGAAAGAAACTTCAAAAGGAAAACTTGAGAAGAAATAATCCAAATTCGTGGGGGAATAATCCAAAACTCGGAGAAGACCCCAAGAGAGGAAATAGACCAAAAAAACCCATCTAGGTGAGGACGAAGAGGAGTCTTCCTACTATGACAGTAGAGGAAGATCATTGATAGAGTCACAAAGGCCTCTAGTCATCATTTTCTGCTATAAATATTCTGGACACAGTCGTTACTACAACATCATATAGCATCGTAACAATAGAGAAGATTTTTTGCTCTTTATTATTTTAATTTCCTGAATTAATATGATGGTTTTTACTGTTGTCATGGGCTGATTCTTTAGTGGTTAGGAGGAGAGAAAACTCTATATTGTGAACTTTGTTGTTTTTCTAAAGTTTAAAGCATTAAACAAATTGAATAATTTAATATATGCTTAATGACTATTTTATTTATTACCGATGGACATGAATAATTATTTATATTCCTATTGTACTTATTGGTAATTAGGAATATAAGATCAATATTACATTGCATGAGGATAACATTTACACATTGTTTTGTTTTGAATCACATGACATTATTTAGAATGACTTTTAATGAAGTTTTCTAAGATATTTGTCTACTATAAGCTTGGAAGAAAATATTTAAGAGAATTATCAAGCAACTCAATAGAGACATGGATTAAGAAAATAAGTTCTAAGTTATTTAACTATTTTATTGCAGTATTCTACAGCAAATGTAGTAAATTTATGTAAGGGAAAATAAAATTTGAGCCATATTACTATTTTTCGAGCCTCTCATTTGTTTATTTAAATTATTCAACATCAGATTCACCACTCCAATTCTATTCTTATTTTTATTGTTTTGCTTATATTTAAATTGTGCTAAATTTTTCCTCGTGGAATCAATTTTCTACATACTCTTTATTATTTGGTTTGCGACACATGCACTTGTGTAGTGTTAGTTTTGCACAAACACATGTTACATAAAGAAATAAATTCAATGTGAAAGAAAATTGAAATGCGATAATGAATTAAATTATCATTGTTGCATCATATTAATATTGAAATCTTACTTTGGGATACAAGGATGAATGCGATTCAATGGTGTCGGATGATGAAAGGTCGCAATTATAATTGGAAAGCATTCTTACTTTGAGAATTTGAGTTAGGATTTGGTCGCCTGTCGATGGATATAGGAATTGGGCTTTGACATCATATCTCTTCACAGTTCTCATCAATTTACTTATAAAATTCAAGGTAATTCTATCTCATTCCCACTGTAAGATAGGTGAGAACAGTAATAATCTAGCAAGTCTCTAATGCTCTGCCTTAATATGCTGTCAGTTAAAAACAATACCATTAAAGCAATATATCCCTATTAAATTGGGCTTTGACATGAGTGCATATCATTCAAACCATTAATTACAAACTATTCAATATATTCTATGACTTCTAATACATCAAATATATGAAAGCATACAATTTACAACAAACAATACCATTAAAGCAATATATCCCTATTATCTTGTGATGTAGGTTAAAAGGCCAAAAACATTCATTTCCCTTAACTTGGTTCGGTAATGTGGTCCCAACACTTAGAATATTTTCTTGATCAACAACACCTTCACAATAAATAATATTCCCATTAAAACTATTTAATGCTTCAAGCATAAAAGTATGCATAAACAAAATCTCCTCCATAATATACCCAAGACATCATCACTTAGCATTTACTACTTGCATATGATCAAAGTAATGAATTTTTAAACATCAATCCAAGACATACACATTTTAGGGTTTTTCTTTCAAATTTTCATTCATCTTCAACTATCCATAACTTTCTCCATACTTAACCAAATTCATTAATTCCAAGACCTATCTCTTTCTTAAGATGTCTTTAATAACATAGTCACTCAGTTTTACGCAACCAATCCATGAAGATAGGTAGCATACAACAAATCTCCTAACCACCCGATTACACTATTTGTTTCCTTTTCACTTCTTCTCTTCATCACAACTTTCAAAACTTCATATAACTTTTCAAAATTATAAAGAAAAGTCTTGATACCTTTAGAATTTTGAGATGATGAGAGAATTCTCCTTTGAGAGGTTCTTCCAAATGCCTCCTCTTCTCCTTTGCTTTCTAAGTTCTTCGCCTTGCCTTCATACTCTTAAACACCTCTTCTCCAGCATCAAGCTAGAGGTGTTCCTCAGCTAGCTATGCAATGGGAAGCCACCACCCTATTGCACCAATTAGCACATAACATTGCATCAAATTTTTGGTGGCTTTTCATATTGGTGGTCGACCACTTTTCCAATTATGGTCGACTGCAAACCTATCCGAGGCTCAATTATTCCATTTTGTCACAATTTCGATCGACCACAAATTCACTTCTCATCAACCACAAATCTACCCTAGACCCCACTATTCCATTTTGTCACAATTCCACCTCTGGTCGACCACAAATCTACCTGAGAACCACAAATTTCACATTGTCTTGTTTCCAATTGACCACTCCCACAATTGTAGTCGACAACAAAATTGTAACATCCTGTTTTTCAAACTTTTCAAAACGTTTGGATTTCAAACTCATTACACAGTGGAAAACTTTGTATTTTAAAACCAAAAGAAATAAAACACAGCGGAAATCTTAATGAAACAAAATACCATAAATAAAATTATTTTCTTTAAAAATAATATTACAAAAACTTTTACATTTTTCTTTCATCTATTAGCCTAGTCAGCCACAAGATCCGCAATGAACAAATCCATCATCAATTGCTCATTTTCTCATTACTGTGCATACCTACATCATAAGACTTAAACTGTGAGTCTAACGCTCAATAAGAGATAGTAAATAAAAAATGCTCAGTCTATGCAATTTTTATAAAACATATGTAGGCAGTTTTCGTTTTCTGAAAAGAACCTATCTCTTTTGCTTTTAATCTTAGTTCTAAGAGTTCAAAACATTAGAGATTTCCCGCAGAAGAGAATAGATACATCCTCGGGATCTAACCTGGGCAGAACCGTCACTCAATCCCTATGTGAGAAGAGATACACTGTCTTGTAGTTCTCCCAAGTAGATCTGTTACTAATCTCCCCAATCCCCAACGCCTATTTATGTATATTCCATTAGTTTCCATTTACGTTTAATGGTACAATGGATAATCACACAGCTCGAATGAATGTTGTCTGCTTGGGTGATCAGCCCTCACATACTTGTTTTTAGGCTAGCGTCTCATACCATTAACCTGGAACACACCCATTTGATATGTATGAGCATCCATTTACCATTTCCAAAACAATGCATAAAACTATTTTTGTAACGTTTTTAAAAAACCATGATGCTTGAGTATGAATACAGACAACATAACATATTCTAATATGTCATAAATACGACCCTAGAGCATGATCATAAACTTTTCACTTAATGTCTAGTAAACATAAATTATCAAACAACTATACATACTCAAGCAACATCACCAAAAGTGAACATCTATTAACGAACAATTAAAAAACAATTGCAACAAATCCTCAAGGCCAATGAGAACAACCCAAATCACCAGTCATTACCATAACATGTCCTCAAAACATGTGTTCATCCTATAGATGTTCATCTATCTAATACAATAACTTACTTTCATCACAACAATCTTCTCCAATAATTTATCAAAAGGCAGCAAAAAATATATCCTACAACCTATCAAAAGCAATACATCCTCAAGTGACTACATAGATCAATAACCTATTCTCTCATAACTAAAATCATCAAACAGCAACAATACTACATCCCCAAGTTAAGTGCATTGAACAAAACATCAAACATCGCCCAACAATTTCTCAATCATTAACGAATAGAGACTATTTATCTTTGTAATAAACCTCTCACTGACTTGTTAATGCTATACAAGCAAAGAACAATTTCAACTGTTTCATCCAATTGATCAAAGCTATAAATGGACAGAGGGAATTATCATAGCACTATTTTATCTAATAATTTCCAAGACAGTAAACTAAACCAAAGTGAAATTCTAGTAATAGAGCATTACTCTAACTATAATCATCCAACAAAACACATAATGAACAAAAAAACGCCCAATTAACTAGAAGACATGACAAATATATCTAAACAATATATCAATCTCTACATCCATCCACAAACAGAACAATTACAGCAAGGTTTATCAACAAACTGCATAGAAAATTTCTAATTCTTGCAATGTAGGCCACCTTTGGCAAAACACAAACATATCTCTTACCTTTATTCGTGAAGTCCTCTCCTTGAAGCTCCTCTCGTACAACCACACAGAAGCAAGAACTTTCCTTCGAAGCTCTTCCCACATAACCTCACTGCAACAAGTGAAGACAGAAAAACTCTTCAGAGAAAAACCAAGAGATTTTCTTGTTTTTGTGTGCCCATTCCTCTCATATAACATGTTTATAACGTTAGTGAGATATGACAAGTCAGGATAGTTTGATTCCACGCACCATTTCATTTTCTATACGATGGTTTGCCATTTTCCAGGTTACTGTTAGAGTCCTGGTTGATCACCCTCTTCATGTGATCGACAACAATTTTTGAAGTCATGACCACAATCTTTGACCCAACAATCTTTGTAAATTTTTCTTTGGAACCAGTCGATCACCTCCTTCAACTGATCGACCACTTCTAAATTCCTTGCAATCTGTAATAGTTTGTAATGTTCATGAGCGATCACCACTCCAACTTTGATCGACTGCAA
This sequence comes from Begonia loranthoides, assembly GCA_022433065.1. Taxonomy (NCBI): domain Eukaryota; kingdom Viridiplantae; phylum Streptophyta; class Magnoliopsida; order Cucurbitales; family Begoniaceae; genus Begonia; species Begonia loranthoides. The sequence continues at coordinate 12,425,065 of CM039470.1, read as the reverse complement.
CTCCTTATCGATCGACCACTCCCTTGCTCCCTCACAAAATTAACAATTTCTAAACCACCATTCACTAATTCAATATCATAACCACTCAACATAACTCTAATTATCGTCAAATCATCTATTAGATCTTATGTTTAGCACTATGAAAATTCAGGATATTACAAAAATAGCCCAAGAGCATCAAATTTTTTATTGGCAAGGTTCGGTCAGTCAAAATCATAAAACTGGTTGACCGCACCAGTGCCAGAGTTGCCAGAACATTGAAATTTCACTCCTCTAAAAGCCATAATTCACCAAGCACAACACAAATACATCAAACACAGTCCTAACCATCCATAAATTCAACAACCATACCAATTATATCATTATCAAACATTTGTCATACATAGTTTACATTGAGTAGACTAAGGACTTTTGGATATTACAATTAGACACATAAACTTTGCCTTAAAACATTAGAAAATCAACACAACCGTCATGTTGTTCACCATTTTGCAATTGATCAAATGTCTCCATAAACTCATCATCAAACTTCTGCATTTCTTTAACATGATCCAGAAGGGTAAGAGTTGCTATTAAGTTATACACAAACTATCTGACCATCATCATGACATTACATATCATAGTCACCAATGGTTAAAGATCATTACCAACCTCCAGCAACAGACCAATAGATAAAACTTTGAGGATATCAACTAAAAGTCTACCACAACATTGGTTTTGCCTAGGAGTACTCAAAAGAAACATCATAATCCTCCATATAACTCATATCTATCATCTATTGAGATTTAAATTATGTTGTATAAATAAATATTTCAAACTCTTATCATCTGAAAAAACTTTAAACTTTACACCATATAAATAACTCCACCAAATTTTCAAAGAAAAAAATAATTACTGCTAACTTTAGGTCGTGAGTCAATTAAATAAGTTTGTGTACTTTTAATTGAAGGGACATATAAGTAATAACCTTACCCTGCTGCATCAATATGCATCCAAGTTCAACACCTAACACATCTATAGAAACTATGTACAACAATCTACTACCAAGCACTCACAATATTGGCGCAGTAGTCAATCTATTCTTTGACTCCCTAGATGCTAACTGACACTTCTCATCCCAAACAAAACTTCATATCCTTTCTAGTTTGTTGGGTCAAAGACAAAAGAATAGAGGAATATTTCTCTATGAAGCAATAATAATAACTAGCTAAATGTAATGACTCTGAACGACAAAAACATTTCTTAGTGGCTTTCAATTCAATACAACCTCATTCTTAGCTGAATCTATAGAAATATTGTCACAAATAACAGCATCACCAAGTTCAATTATGTCATCCAAAAGTTACATAGCATATAGTTGACGATTTCCTAGTGTTTGCAACACAATACTCATATGCTCAAAATGTTCATCACGATTCTTGGAATAAACAAATATATTATTAATGAAGATCACGATGAATTAATCCCAATAAGGCCAAAAAACTCAGTTGCTCATATCCACAAAGGAATCTTAGTCATTGGTCAACTCAAATGGTAAAAGTATAAAGTCAAAATGCCCATAACAAATCTAAAAAGCTATGTAACGAATATCATCTTTATGAATCTTCAACTGATCATAGCCCAACCACAAATCAAATCATTAATCCTTAGCAAAAGATACGTACTCTTGATTGTCACTTAATTGAACCTTTGGCAATCAATGCACAATCGAAGAAAACCACTATACTTCTTAGAAAACAACACTGGACAACCTCACATTGACATGCTATTATGAATAAAATCATTATACAATAAATCACTCAAGTAAGGTTTAAGCACTCTCTCGTAACAAAGTTGAAGCTATCATGTATGGAGTAGTAGATAATAGAGCAGTTTCAAAAACTAAGACGATATCAAAGTCAATCTTACAGTCAGGTATCAACCATAACAGATTTTGAAGAAATACGTCAGGATAATCAATCTTAATTGAAAAATCTAGATCCGGCCCGACAAATTCATAATCATAGTCGATAGAAAAAAGAACTCTCATAGTGCTCTAACCTCATTTCTGCCTATATAAGCTCATATAGTAAGTTTAATAGAAATCATTTTTAAATCATTGTGGTACACAACAATTTGCTCGTTTTCCAATTGAAGAGTCACACTCTTCACATAACAATCAACTATCATTGTTTACTTACTTAGCTATTCCATTTCCAAGATCATATCAAACTAATCCATTAATGAAACAATCAAATCTACTGGCATCTTGTGATCATCTATTATCACGCGCATGGCGACAAACAAAGGGCATCTCACTATAAACATTCAATGGTGTCTTTAACACAAAGGGAGGTTGAAACTTTTCTACCAATAACCTAAAAGGAAATGCAAACTATGTGGGACAAAAAAAATCTCTTATTCGATCCAGTCATGGGCCTTAAAACTCCAACTGCATAAGTCAATTCAACGAACTTCTCCTTCGAGTCTTCATAGTCATCTTACTCTCAATGAATTGCACTATATTATTCATTTCTTTATACTCTTTGAGGCACTCATTGTAATGCCTAGATAATCCTCAGTGTAATTGTGTAAAATATTTTATGAATGAAGATATATTTCATAATCATTAATTTGGGACTTGGTATGATGTAATTAAAGGAAGAAATGTTTTGTGAAATATTTACGTGGGAAAGTTGTCATGGATTGTGTAATTTACACTTTTGGTCGACTCATGGTTGATGCTGGGTCGAGTGTCTCAACCAAAAATGCATTTCGGTGACTCTCTACATTTTTGGTCGAGTCGGGGTAGATATTTTAACGTGGTGCCTCGACCTAAACTCGTTCCAGGTCACACTAGAGGTTTTCAGTCGACATGCAGTCGAGTTTGGTCGAGAAGCGTTTGAATCTATCAAATTAATTTGACCTTTCGATCGATATACGGTTGACTGGCGGTCGAGAAGGATTTGAATTTGTAGAATTATTTGGTCATTTCGGTCGGCATGCGGTCGAGGCTCGGACGCACTTCCTTGACCGAAAATGCAATTTTGGAGGAAATTTTGGAAATTCGAACAATACATGGTTGAGGCTCGAATGCCTTCTCTCGACCACAAAACCATTTTAAAGCATGAAACACATTCCTATCAGTCATTTCTCTCTCTCCCTTCCTTTGATTCTCTTTCCACTGCGACGTGGATTCCTCCCCCAAGAAGATAGGAGCTTTCCACGTGGTCTTCTCCCAATGGACCACACTCCATAGAAGAGGGTGATTGTCCCTTAAGTCCAGTCATCATGTGGGTCTCCTCTCCTACCTATAAGTCGATGGAGCCTCCTGGTGAGTATTTTGAATTCTCCCTCCTTCTATTGAGTGAGCGACGACTGAGTGCAAGTGGTGATAAGTTACGTCTTCCTTCTGTGAGAAAAGAGTGAGCTGAAGTTGTTGGAGTGAGCTGCTGCCAAAAATTTCCTAGGTGTGGCTACACTGTTCAAATTACCGTGACAGAAAAGTGAAGATTTCTACTATGAAATCTGATGTAAGAATTGGGATGTAAGTTGGCCAGTGGAGGCCCTACATCGTGGGTTGTTTGTTGCTATTGATATTGAACATTGCTTTGGCTTAATCGTTGTGCAATGTAGGACTGTCTGGTTGTTGATGTTGGACATTAAATTGGTTTACTTACTGTGAAATGTGATTATGCCGTGACTTAATGTACTAGTGTCGAATTGTTTAAAGCATGAAAAAATGAGTTGTTAGATAGGATACTAGAATCATACCATGAAGAACTGCTATATTGATACTGAATGAATGTTGAGATTTTCGGTGGTTTTAATATCACAGTGCAGTGGGTTGACTTTAATTAATTACTGTCAAAATGTTGTGATGGAAATGGGTTAACATTGTTAAATGACGAGAGTAATAGACAACAAGAAATCTCTTTGGCTAAAATCATGCATGAAATGCTCTCTATCATACCTACAAATTACTCTGTAAATTGGTACATTGTTATCATGTAGCCCACCATTTATCTACTAAGGCAAAAACTATCCTTGGAAGTTAAAAACACAAACTGCTCCCTGATTAGCTAATGCTACTTAATCTATATTCTTCTAAATTACACTTGATACATTGCTGAGAAAATATTAGGTAATGCAAACAAATAATTTAGCATACACTGCCATGACCCTATCTTTATATTGAGTTTTCAGCTTGTATTCTGTGTTTGTATATTTGTGAGCTATACTTGACATTCATGTATCATACTTAGGACTATGAAACTGCGAGCATATTGTATGACATGCCTAAAATATGTAAATGGGCATGTGGGAGTTCAGGAAAATTGGTGACTGTCCATTGGTTGTGACACCCCTAATGGGGTAACTAGTCCCACGTAGGGAGCGGAGTTATGGTTAAGCCACATAGGCTCTAGGGTTCATCCTCTCTCTTGTATGGAAATCCCCAATGTCTTTAACAAAAGAGTGCGGTGACGGCATGTGGTGACGCCCCTATTGGTGTAGCTCCTTGTCAAAGTTACGGTTAAGCCACATGACCAAGGGACGTATCTGACTCTCGATTAAACAGAAAATATAAGGTTCTTATGCAACATCCTGATATTTTTAAGATGGATAATTATCGGGATATTACCAAGGACGTTCGAAGTGCTAAAACAATAAACATTTTAGTAACGTTTTTCCCGTATACGTGATGTAATTAAAGTGTTGGGATTATGAGGATATTTCATTACGTGTTTACACGTGCCATTTGTGACGTGTATCTATGAAGCAAATGTCGTGGGGATCACGTTGAGTGCGAAAAGATAGTGAAAAGTGGAGAAAATGGACTTGAGGATGACTCGGGACGCTATTTTTCGTCCTAAACTCACTATGTAGTGATGTTGCGGACACAAGCTATGGATGGGCGGACGGTGCGGACGACTCAAGGCAGCGTCCGAATGAATCTGTTTAAAAACTAGAGCATTGCGGACGACAGCAGACGACGGCCGACAACTAGATTCAGCGTCCAAATGAATCTGTCCAATTTTTCGGACAATTCGGACGACGGTACGGTGTCCCCAACACGACTGTGGACGGTATGGACACAGTGAGGATGCCATTTTTCCGTCTGAAGCCATGTATTGGCTGTGTGATTTTTGGTCTTGCAGACGCATGTGGTCGACAGTACGGCATCCGCAACAATCCGAAACAGCCCAGTTCTACGAAAATTAAGGGTTAATAATTAGAAATCCTTTGTCGTTTCGCCATTTATTCCATGCCCGGGAGACATGGATGGTGCTCCCCATGCCTCCAGACCGTATCCCACTCTAGAAGTCGCCTCCTCTCTACCTTTCGGCGTCCATTTTGTCACCTCTAGGTACGGATTTTCTTCCCCCTTCCAGGTAATTTTTATCCATTCCCTTGCATTCTTCATTTCTCCTGCGTAAGTTCCAAAGAGAAAGAGAGGAGATGACTGAGAAAGAGAGTGAGGAAGCTGAGAGTTTGATTGAAAGCTATGAGTGTAGAGAATAAGCTCCCTGAGCTGCTAGAGTAGCTCTGTCCGTGAAAGGCTAAGGTGGAGCTCGGGAAGCTGCTGTTGATGGAGCTAGAGCGTGAAGGCCAGATTCTTGCTAATGTCTTTGTAGTGGTAAGGAATGGGTTGTCTTGGCCTTGTGCCCTACACCCAAGTATAAGTGTGTTTGATTCTGTGATTGTAGTTCTTTCAATTTGCTTGAGATTTCCATTTCCTCTGTAAATGTTTATAAGCTTTAGTGTTAAATGTGATTGATGCTGAAGAATGATGGAAAAGTGATAATTAACTTGAAGGAATCCAAGAGAAGATTGTTTAAATAGATGAGAAGTATGAATGAATACTTAAGAGATTATGCTTGAAACTAAGAATGTTGTTGTTATGTCTTGGAACTTTAATTTCTCTTTAAATGTTTTACTAGATTTTGTGTTAATTTATGATTAGATACTGAAAATTATGTAAATGTGATAATTAAGCATGAAGGAATCAAGGAAGTGATAAACTAAGCATGAAGGAACCAAGGAAGAAGGTTGTTTGATGGATGAATAGTATGAATGACTGCCTAAGAGATTATGATTCAAACTAAGGATGATGTTGTTATCATCAAAAGAAGCATTTTTATGTTAGTAGAATTGTTTGCTAGTGCTGAATATGTGATATGTCCTTTTTATGGTTAAGCTTTGTTTTGTTACTCATTATGTGATAAAAAGGTTAGTTGGATGAATATAAGATGTAAGGTTAAGGCTTAAGGGTAATGGATGTTAGTTAACAAATGAGACATGCTTAATGTTTTGAATTGCCTTACAATGCTTACTGCTAGTATTAAGTTCAAATGTATGAAAAGAAGAATGTTGATGGCATAGTTTCCTTACTATTAAAAAGTCCCTAATATGTTCTCCTTTGTATAGTTAGTAGATTTCCTTAGATGAATTGTTTTATAATAATCCTCATTGTTTTGTTATTAGTATGTTGTAAATGATAAATTACTTAGATTGGTGATTGAAATAGAAACTTAAGTAAATAAGGGATTAGCAAAGTCTGAAAATGATAATAAAGGACTGAGTAGTTTTCATTGTATTCTTCAGTTGACTGTTAAATAACTTGGAAAAGCATGTTCTTATTCTTAGTTAGGAACAAGAAACACTCTAGAGAATTTAATAACAAATTGCTTAGCACATTCTTGTTTAATAACATGGCAAGCATGATTTTAAATGTAATTCGTTTAGTTTCTACATATGATTTTATAAGTATGTTCACTACCTGTTTTATTCAGAATAGCATGCGTAGATAGTTTGAGATTGTCATTTGATACTGGTTAGGAATTGTAGTTCTCTTTGTTGATAGAAATGTGATTGATAAATGAGGAAATGAAGAAGGGAATATATGATGAGCATGAGTGAACTTTGATTTCCCTAAGTGATAGATTTGATGCCTATGAAATGAGCTGTGAACTACTATAATGTGAACTGTTAACTGAACAATGAAGGAAAAAGGTTTAGTTAACTAAACAAACGAAAGGAAGAAGGTTTAGTTAACTGAACAAACTAAAGAAAAAGGTTTAAGAAGTTAAGATGCATGAACGCTGTCATGAGTTCAATTAGACGTATGATTGATTAAACGGATTTTTTGCTGATTAGTCGAATAGAACACGTTTCGATGATTTGTATTTGTTTCGAATAGACGTATGATGATTTGTATTTCCATAACAAACAAAACAATAAGAAATTCTTCCTCTAAACTCTCAGAATGAAATCAATAAGGAATATCAAAGTTTAAAGCAAAAACATTTATTGATATCAAACAATTTTACTTTCTCCCCCAAAATCAATTAACAAAATTTAATCTATGGGGAAATCTATATTTAAAAATAAATCAATTTTCTTTAAAACAATTATCTCCCCATTCATCATAAAACAAATCAATTTTATGGAAAAATATCAAAGTTTTAGCCCACAAGCGGAAACAAGATACCAATTATCTCTTAATAACTAACTCTCTCCTTTTATCAATTGTTAATTTTAGTCCAAGGGAGAAATACAATTTTCAAATTCAAGAATATCAATTGAAGATTTACATCCAATTCAAAACAATATTTGCAATCTAGATATCAAATTCTTGGAATACAATCTTCAATGATCAAAATGAAAACACTATGAATCATGCTCCAAGAGATCACAATTCATTAAGCGAATAGAGATTCATTCTTATGATGTCAAAAATCTAAGCTATTAATGAATCCATAATTAAGATAGATCCCCAAAGAAAATCCAATAGATGGACTAACCGATTTTAGGATCAAGGATACTATTGGGGTTTTCATGTTTATCAATATAAAAATTGAATTTCATTCTCAAATAATAATTGTTGAAAAGAGATCTAAAGTAAAATAGATCATTTCATTTTCTCCCCTAACTAAATAACCAAACTTCAAATCAATGGAGAATTGTTCAAGGTTTTGAAACAATTATGTCTATACAAATATCTATCCCCTTTTTTAGTCAAAAATCAATTCAAATAAGAATTATCAAAGTTTAAGCCTAAGCGGAAGCACAATCATCAAAGTTAAAATTTAACAATTTTGAAACAAGTCAATTATTTAAATCAATTCTCAACAATTCTATTTTCTCCCCCTATTTCTTTATCCAAATTCAATCCAAGGGAGAAATACACCTAAAATAACAAAATTAAACATCCAACAATCTTTCAAAGATGCGCAATTTACAATCCTATTGTTGGAACCAAATCATCAAAATACAAGTGGAATTAATAAGGTAAATTTCAACCTATATATACAAAAAGATCAATGTTAACAATTAATCCTAGAAATTCAAGCAATAATATACAATTTAATTTTTAGAAACCTATTGAATAAATAATCAAATTTGCGTCATGCGATGTCTATCAATTCAATTCAAATCAAGAATGAACACAGTGTAATCCAATAAAATTTAATCTATTCACTTCAAACCAAGTCAAAACACAAATAAGTCTAATCAAGTTTTATGTACCTCCATCGCATTCTATTCCATTTTTACCACATTTGGAGGCATATCTTTGAAGCTTCTCCCTTGTATTGGATATTCAAGTATCCATTCTTCTTTTAACCTTCTTGGGAGAATCTCCAACCTACAAAATAAATCAATTCGATTTCTTTGGTACCAAAACCTTTTTGGGTCCATTTGTTAGAGGCTTGGTTCCTTTAGGAACCCATACAAGTTTAGAATTTAAATTCAAAGGATGAAAAAATTTAGAATCGCAATTTGATTTCACATTGGCATTTAATTTTAATGGACAACAAAAAGATTTGTATCCTAGACAATTGCAAGAATTACAAATAGATGAGCTAACAAATAGATTTGTGTAATTCTTTTTCTTTGCAAAGGGTTCATATCCAATATCGGCTTTATCAAAAGTAACCCTTTTTTAATTTAAGAGCATATTTAAAATTTTGCTCCCATTTGTGAATTTAAGTACAATAGAGTTCAAATCATTATTCTTTGTTTTCAATTCACAAATATTAATCTCAAGAGATTCAATTTTAGCCTTAGCATCAAAAATAGTTGTAGATTTATATTCAAAAGGCTAATCTCATCTTCACGTGATTTGATACAACTATTCAATTTATCATTCAACAATTTCAAATCACTAATTTCATGCTCATTACATTTTATAGTAGAAGTCAATCCGTCATTTACCAATCTCAAGTTACTACTATCATGCTCAAGAGATTCAAGGAAAGCATTAGACTCATCAATCATTCCCTTTAATTCAACAATTTGATTCTCAAAAGATTTATCTAAATTAGCATGCTTTTTGATCAAATTGCTATGTTCCTTTTTCAATACTTTATATTTATCTTTAACCTCATTCAAACTATCTAGCAATTCACTTAGTAAATCACTATCATCATCATTATTAGAATCAAAATCGCTATAGTAGTTTGTTACCTCAATTTTATCTTCATTGGCCATGTGTTGGCCACTTTCTCCTCTTTTTCGGAGTATGAGCTTTCTCCACTTTCAATCTTTTGATTTGTGCCTACATCTGTTAGCTCAATCGATTTCCATATATCATAAGCACCAACACATGATTGAACTCTATCAAATTCATTTTTACTCAAGCACTAGATAAGATATTCATAGCTTTAGCATTTAAGTTCCAATTCCATTTATCTAAATCATTGAATTCGCAAGTTGGTCTAGGAAGAGTTATTCCTTTTTCAATGATTTTCCATAAAAAGTAATCAATAGATTGTATAAATATTTTCATTCTACACTTCCAATAAATATAGTTACAACCATCAAAACGTGGAGGTGTAGATGTGCATTGACTTTCAACAATCATATTAAAATCCATAATATGCGCAAATGAATTTCAACAAGGAATTCAATCAAGTTTATACAAATAAATTTCTACAATCGAATTTGCAATATGAACAAAATATCACACAAAAATTTAAATCTTCTGCTCTTATACCAATTGTAGGATAGATATACGCCTATAGAGGGCGGGGGGTGAATATAGCGTATCTAATATTTGCGTGCGATATTTTAATCTCTAATAACCCTAAGTGATTTAATGCATATAATTAAAATATCAATAACAAATATATGCAATAATGTAAAGAGTAAGGGATAGAGAGAGTGCACACAATATTTTTTTATGCGGTTCGGAAAACTCGCCTACGTCCGCGCTCCAAGTTCCACTTGGAGATACACTAAGCAATTGGCTTGCGAGTACCAATAAAACCGTTTACAAATTGACTCTTAAGCTGGGCGTCACCCTTGAATAATTCTAAGGTCGTCAACCTAGACTCTGACGGGGCATCACCCTAGATTTGACTATTGCAGGGCGTCACCCAATGATTGAACTTACGGACGTTCAATCTAACCTACGAATATTTCAAGCGTTTCGGGTTGTCACCCAAGTGTGATGAATTCTTGGCGAGTCACCCTTTACAATCAAGCACAATAATAATGGAGTATGGAAATTAACGCACAATCTATCTAATCCAAATTCTCCCAAATATAACTCGCAAGTTTATGGATTGGGGAGAATCGAAATTTACAATGCTCACAGTGAGTAGTATTCGGGTCTTGATTTTGGCAGACTTTGCCTCGAATATTCGATTGTTGTGAAGAGCTTGTAGTGAACTTGTATTTATAGACTTTGCACTTCCTGTTGTCCAGGTCGCATCCTCAGTCGTCCGCATGTGACCGTTGAAATCTGTCCGTTGAAAATATAGCCGTTGTGTAGAAATTTGGATTTTAGGACGCAGAGCTCCTCATCCGCAATCATCCGCACTCATCCGCAACTTCACTGTTCAACAGTTTAGGATGCAGATTCTCATCTGCACCTCGCATCCGCACTCATCCGAATTGCATCCTGAAAATTACAGATTAAAAGCGGACACGTCTAATCTCATCCGCTTAAATCCGAAATGTCCCAAAAATGTCCAGAAATATTACAGATTCAAAGTGGACGCGGGGCATCGTCGTCCACAGCTGTCCGCACTCGTCTCAAAGACCACATAACAGGTTAGGACGCGTTTTCTCTTCCGCAATCTCGTCCCCACTTCACTCCAAAATAAACCCTAAACTATATTGAGTCCTAAAATGATATTCCACACTACATGGACTCAAATAAACATGTTAGCACATTAATAATACCTAATTTGAGGGTATTTTCAATAAACATAGATATAAGTATTATGATAAAAACGATAAGAATAATATCCGTAAAATACAAAATACAACTTATAGATTTATTAAATTAACCAACAATTTAGTCATCATTAAAATAAAACTTAGCCTAACAAAAAGGCTAACTAGATGAACTTTGTACTGGAGGTGAGGATGATATCGAAGATATATCTGATGATAGAAACAAATAAAAGTTGTGGTTGAAGAGGAATTCTCATGGACGAGGTTACAACATTTTTAGAGTAAAATTTGTTGGGAGTAATATGCCCAATAAGCAAATGTAATAGAATAATTTTATAATATATGAATAAATTTATATTGATTGATATTATGTTAACATTTTATATTATGTTTTATAAAATTCATGAAAAAATTCCTTGGTTATTTCTGCTAACTTTATATTGACATATATATTGTATATATGTGGGATAAAATATAAAGAGTAATAACCAGAATATGTCCGTGACTTATATTTGAAGTGTGGAATCCTCAAATAGTTCATAGTCATAAACATAGTTTATCTCATTAAGAATGTATAGTCATATCCCGATTAAATATATAGTGACATAAGATAAATATATTTTATATAATATGATTATATAGGACTGGACCAGACAAAAATTATATTGTTCTGATAATTTTCGTTAAATATAAAACAATCAATTTTATCATAATGATGGTCATATATGTATGATCTTAATTCGTTGTATTTAATAAACTCCTATTTTATTTTAATTTATTCTTTGATTTACTCGGTAAAGTTTTGTACAAGATATGATTCGTATACCTTATATATTGGGAGTAAATTAAAATGAATAGCTGGGAATGTTAATATCGATACAACGAAATCTGTTTTTATAGATTCACTTGTTTGTTAGTTCAAGGATCGAATAATTAGCGCGCAATTCATAATCGTTATGAATTAATTATTCAATTAAGAACTAATGGTAGTCAAGGATAAAGATGCAATATGAGAGGTTAACGGATTATAAACCTAGCTCTATTATGAATCTAAATGGAGGGTTAATACATATGTAATGACTATATCAATGGACATTACTTTAAGTACATAGACTCTATAGTTTTGAGAGTGCAACTCTAAGTATTTAGTGGAATTACTTTAGAGTTAATAATTATATTAATTAATATAAAGAGTTTATATTAATTAACGAAATATTATTGGAGCTTAAAACTATAGGTCCATCAGTCCCTTCGTCACCTTCTATCATTATTCGAATAATAAAAAATGAACAATGAGATTAAATAATTAATTATTTAATACACTCAATAATAAGTTTATTATTATTTCATTAGATGAAATAATTAAATTATTGATTATTCAATTAATTAAGACAAAATGAAAAAAGTTGTCTAAGCTAATATATTTGTCAAATCAAATAATTGAATTATTAATTATTCAATTAATGAACAAATATAAAGTAACTTTTAAAAATAGTTTTTAAAATGGATTTTTGTCAAATTTGAATTAATGTCAAATTTGATTTAATGTCATGACCTTTTGTTTTCCATAACATTTTTGTTATAAAATGTGTTATAACTTAAATGTGCCAAGTGTTGAGTTATGGTGACAAGACTTTTGATTTCCATAATATTTTTATAAATATAATGAGGAATTTGTAGTGTTTTTCTCTAAATGTCATAATGGCCATTATGGATAAATACCACTATAAATAGAGGTCCAACCTCATTAGATGATGGTTGGAAGAAATTGGTGAAAAAGTTGAAGTTGAGGTTGAAATCTTTGAGATTAGAGAGCAAAATTTGTCTTCCGTGTTGGCTTTAGAGAAGTGTTTTCTAAATCCAAATACATCATCTCATGTGTTGAGAATACGATCTATTATAAATTGAGTGTAATCTTGTTTCGTTCATCACGCCCACACGTGCTTATTCGAGGTGAGGAGGATTGGCGGAGAAGATCGAATATTGATTTTGTACCCGTGTGAAGTAAGCTACAAAGGTAAAATTCTTTATCTTTTAGATTAGATCTAAATAGAAATTTTAAATACATATTATTATTAATATATTATAACAATGATCCATTTTATGTTCATGTTGAAATTGTTTTTCATGATACATAGGTTATGCACGTTACCGTTGTTATGAACATCGGTAATTCCAATAATGGGTATCAGAGCTTCGTTGTAGTTATGATATATTTAATAATGTGATTTTATGAAAATCATGATATGTGATGATAAGTAAGCTTATGCATTTTTTAATTTATATATATTTTTGGAATGTTGAATGTATGGATATATGCATGATTGAAATAATGATTGTAATTTCATGTGGCCGATTTGGGTTAGGAATTTTTTTTAATTTTGATGTAAACCCAATTTGTCTTGGGTAAATACTCTTTATGTAATATTGATGGAGATCAAAGAAAGTAGGAGGACAAGACAAATTTTGGAGCGGGACTATGGTGTGCAATTGTTGTAACCGCGACGTATGACGCAAAACAAATCTGGAGGCTACCAAGACTTTATATATATATATATATAGTTTATATGTAATTTTAGAAATACCCAAATCGACCCGGTCATTATTTCATTTACTTTTATGCTTGATATAAGTTGTTTTATCATTGTCATGCATTCACATGTCAATAGTACTTGCATATAAGGTCTACTTATCATTTTGTTTAGCATACATTGACATGCATTCTTAGCATACATTTTATTTATTTAATTTTAATAAAATATTTTTATTAAAAATTAAATAGTTTTAATTAGATTAAAACTATTAATTCATATTTATGAATTATGTGAGAAAACAAAATAATGTAAAATTTTAATTGTTAAAATTTTTACATTATTTTGTAAATGTTAAATAAATTGTTTATTTAATATCATTAATTTTATAATATGATTATAAAATTAATAATCTATATATAAAATAAATTTATTTTGACTAAATATTTTTGTATAGATTTAATAGAATATGTGATATTCTATAAAATCACTATAATTCAAAATAATGAATGGGAGCGGAAAGTTAGGAGTAACTTTCCATGGTCTCCATCGTTGATACAACAACGTGAGATTTAAGCGGGGCTCCGAGACGACTTAGTTATCGTTCTCTTTAAGGAGAGTATTCACTTAGATCAATACCATGGTTGATCTCCTATAGATAGGTCTTATAAAATATATTTTATAATTGACCGTCCTTAAGGTGACAACTATGAGTTAAGTTTTATAAGACCGAAACGATGGTACACACTCATAAAAATGTGATATAATGTGTTAATTACATTTTGACCAAAACTAATCGATAGTTAATAAATTTTGAAAATATGAGATATTTTGAATAAATTTATTAATAGATAATATTTTTACCCTACGGAAAAATATTATGTATCGAGACAATAATAACATTTGCATTTTATTTAGTGATTTAGTATGCTCGTGCATCATTTTACTTGCCATATTACTTATGAATTTTATGCATAATATTAATCTTTATTTATTTATTCACTATAGCATAATCTCTTCTTTTATGATTAATTTACTCGCGATTGAAAAGTTGACTGGCGATAATTTCGTCAACTGGAAAAAGAACATGAATATGATTCTTGTGCACGACAACTTGAAGTTTGTCCTAACTGAGGAATGTCCTCCAATCCCTGCTGAAAATACAACAAAAGAGAAGAGAAACTGTAAAAAGTATCTCGATGAACTAAAACAAAGAAGACAAGTAAATCTGATTTACTTGTTATTGAATTTTGTTTAGTTGATAATGATTTATCACCCTGGATAGTTTATTCAGGTGCGACTAGTCATGTTTGTTGTTCTTTACAAATGCTTAGTTCCTATCGGAATCTAGCAGATGGGGAGTTCACTATGAGAATGGGCAATGAGGCACTAGTTTCAGCTTCAGCAGTGGGAGAAACAAAATTAAATTTTCAAAATAAATTTTTATTATTGAATAATGTTTATTTTGTACCGAGATTTACTAAAAATCTCAAGAATTGTTACAGTTTTTAAAAAATGACATGAAAAATAATTTACACTACGGGGCATTCCAAATATAGTAACAGAACAACTTGGTTTAAATTCATTCTTGTAGTTTGTCTGACAATGCAAACTTCAACATGAGAGTGTTTCCTCAATCGTAAGTATGTTTAATTTAATTATAAGATTTATTACTAATTCACTTTCTTAATTGGTTGTATTAGGGTCTCTTAAGATGTAGTATGGTAAGAGAAGCCGGGAAGAATATGGACCATAGAGATGAAATTATTGAGTGGTTCTCTAAACTAGTAGATTGTCAATTCCAATACCTAGAGCAAATGGCGGAAAGGGAAGAACAATGAAAAACACAAGCAGTTGTTTATATGGATGTTAGGTGGGAAAGGTTTCACTAGCTAAAACCCCCAAGCTTTGATGAAAATTCCTCTGATCAAACAAAATTTGTAGAATGGATCCGAGTATTGGAAGACATGTTTGAATATGCAAAGATAGAGGACGGAGAAAGAATTCCATGTGATGTTTATTTGCCAATTTAGAACACAAGGTTCTGGTGGGACTCAATTAAGACCACCCACGATGTTAAGGCAATGGCATGGGAAAAATTCAAAGAGATATTCTATGATAATTACTTCAGTCACACTGCGAGAACACATAAGTTGGTGGAGATTACTCAACTTCACCAGAAGGGATCCGTTGCTGAGTATGAGCAAAAATTTGAAGCATTGTCACTTAGTGGCTACAAATGAGCTCAAAGTATACCAGTTTGTACAAAGCATGAAGGTAGAGGTATATAGAAGCATAAAGATTTATGGCACTTAGGATGTACTATATTCTAAGATTGTGTCTAAAGCACTAAAAATAGAATAAGTAAAATCCATGGTGGCCAAACAACTAGAGGCAAGAAGGAAATTCTTTAGAGAGAATAAGCCTCAATAGAACAAAGCAACAAAGAAGCCCTTTAATTATTTTCAAAGTGGGCTAGTGGTTATCAAAGATGGTACTAATATGCCTCAAGCTAACCAATGCCTCAAGGACAAGAAAAATCATATAGGCAAGTGTAAAGCAAGTACCGGGTGGTGTTACAAATGTAATAAGTTGGTCCACATAGCAAGGAATAGCCCAACTTTAACTGGGGAGCAGAAAATGCACCTAGAGTATTTCTATCATCGAAGACAACAGTGACAAGCAACATGTTGTTGTGTCAAGTACCCGCATTGCTAGTTATACTTGGATTGATTCTGAAGCAACGCACTCATTTATGGCCTTTGCCTTTTATTCTAGATTGAATTGCCTAACTGGATTGTATGACTATGTCTATAGAGTAATGTTTCCATCAAGGGCATGTTTAGATGCAGTGGTTATTTTGAAGGAGTATAGTATTGGTGTGAATGACCAGCTTCTATATGGCAATCTTATTGTGATCGGTATGAAGGGGTATAATGCTATTCTCAGCATAGATTGGTTATTTCAACACTTTGCAACCATCAATTTTAGAAAAAGGTAGTTTGTTTTCAGCCCTCTCATGGTGATGAATATATATTCCATGGTACAAATGATAAGAACAAACTGTCAATTATTTATTTAATTAAAGCACAATGGTTGTTGAGAAGTAGATGCATGAGTTTCTTGGTCAGTATAATTGATACACTAGTGAAGCAGGATGTGAAGCCTAGTGACATTCCTATTATACAAAAATGTTCTGAAGTCTTCCTAGATGATTAATCTAGATTGCCACCAGACCAGGAAATTGAATTCGTAATTGATGTGTATCTTGACATTGAACTTATATCAAAGAACCCATACATAATGGCGCCTGCTGAATTAAAGGAATTAAAATCTCAGCTTGAGAAATTATTAGATAAGGGCTTTAAACGCCCTAGCTTCTCCCCATGGGCTAGCCCTATCTTATTCATTAAGAACAAGGATGGTTCAATGCGGATGTGTACAAACTAAAGAGAATTGAATAAAGTAACTATGAAGAATAAGTATCATTTGCCAAGGATCGACGATTTGTTTGATCAACTCCAAGGTGCATGTGTTTTTTCAAAGATTGATCAACGATCAGGGTATTATTAATTGAAGGTCAAACCTGACGATATTCCTAAGATTGCGTTTCATACTAGATACAGACACCTCGAGTTTATGTTTATGTCATTTGGTTTAACTAATGTGCCTACAACATTTATGGATTTGATGAACCGCATCTTCAAGGACTTCTTAGACAAGTTTATAATTGTATTCATTTATGACATACTGATCTACTCTCGTTTAAGGGATGAACATATGAGGCACCTGGAGATCACATTATCAATTTTAAAGGCGCACCAACTATACGTAAATTCTCTATGTGTGAATTTTGGTTGGAAAAGGTTAATTTTTTTGGTCACGTCTTTTCTAAAGATGGCGTAGCTATTGACCTAGCTAAGATTCAAGCAGTTTTGGATTGGCCACAACCAAAGACCATAGGTGAAGTATGAAGTTTTCTTGGCCTAGCAAGATATTGCAGAAGATTTATAGAAGGCTTTTAAAAAATTTCCATGCCATTGACTAGTTTAACTAGAAAAAGTACCATATTCTGGTGGTCTAATGAGTGTGAAGAAAGTTTTCAAGTCTTGAAGCAGAAATTAATTACGACTCCAATTTTAGCCTTACCGTCAGAAAATGGTAAGTATAGTATTTATTGTTGTACTTTGAAGAATGGATTAGGCTACACGCTTATGCAGAGGGTAAATAATTGTTTATGCTCCTAGGTAGTTAAAAGAGTATGAATGTAACTACTTGACTCAAAATCTAAAGTTAGTCGCGGTGATATTTGCGCTCAAAATATGGAGACATTATTTGTATGGTCTTCAATGTAAAATATTTACAGACCACAAGACTTTAAAATATATCTTCAATCAGAAGGAGCTAAACATGAGGCAAATGAGATGGTTGGAATTCGTTAAAGATTATGTCTACTAGATTAAGTATCACCTTGGAAAAGGGAATGTGGTAGCAGACGCATTAAGTAGAAAAGTAGTTTGAGTGCACTCTTTAATGCTAAAAATATCTTCAACTCTTCAGTTAAAAATTCAAAATTTTGGATTAGAGATAATTACATCACAATTGACTTTTACACTTTCAACTATGACGTTAATGCCTACTATAGTGGAGAAAATTAAAAAGGCACAAGCAGATGATCCCAAGTTTATGGGCCTTAAATTGAATTAGACATTATTGGACCAATCGAATTATCCTATTTCCAATGAAGGGATTATAACATTTAAAGGAAGATGGTATGTCCCTATAATGTTACAAAGAGAAATTATGGCAAAAGCTCATTCTCTATTATTTTGGTTCACTCTAGGTGCACCAAGATGTATAAAGACCAAAAGCAACATTATTGGTGGTCTAATCTTAAGGTAGATGTTGCCAAACATGTGGAGTTATGTCTAATCTATCAACAAGTAAAAGCAAAACATCAAAGGCCAGCAGAAACATTACAATCTTTACCTTTTCCTGAATGGAAATAAAAACAAATTAGGATGGATGTTGTTATCAATTTACCAAAGATAGTAAAAGTGCATGATACGATATGGGTAATTGTAGATAGGTTAACAAATTCATCCCATATTTTACCTATCAAGAAGACCTATTCGCTGAATTAGTATGTTGAGTTGTACATTCAAGAAATTGTGTGATTGCATAGGGTTTCAATTTCTATTGTCTCAGATTGTGATATGAGATTTACTTCAATCTTTCAAAACAGCTTACACAAGGCTATGGGTACAGAATAAAAATTCATTATGGCATTCTACCTTCAAACTGATGGCCAATCAGAGATGACGATTCAAATATTGGAGGACATATTACGAGCTTGTGTGCTTTAATTCCAAGTCAATTGGAGCAAGATGTTACTTTTAGTGGAATTCACATATAATAATAGCTACCAAGACACAATTGCAATGGTGCCTTATAAGGCTCTATATGGAAGAAAGTGCCAGACTCTGTTATATTGGGGCAAGGTAGTTGAAGCTCAACTACTTGGCCTCGAGATTATTCAGCAAACAGTAAATATGGTGGTTCTTATAAAGTAGAGAATGTTCACTACCCAAAGCTGTCAAAAAAGTTATGCATATTGAAGGCAAAGGTTGTTACAATTTCAACCAAGTGATATGGTGTTTTTAAAGGTTTAGACTTGTGAAAGTATTATGAGGTTTGGTAAAAAGGGTAACTCAGTCCAAGGTATGTTAGACCTTTCTTTGTTACGGAGAAGATAGGAAAGACGGCCTGCAAACTGTAATTACCATCTTCAATGGAAGAAGTCCATAATGTTTTCCATGTGTCAATATTAAGGAAATGTATTCATGATTTGTCCCAGATGGTGCTACAAGAGGACATCGAGATTCAACCAATATTGAATGATGAAGAAATGTCGATGCAGATCTTAGATTTTAAGTTTAAGGAGCTTCAGCACAAGTAAATTTCATTAGTTAAATTTTTGTGGCAAAATCACTCATCAGATGAAGCGACAAGGGAAAGGCAAGATGAAATGGAAAAGAAGTACCCAAAATTATTTTCGGATGCAAATTTTGTAGACAAAATTTAATTAACAAGGGAGGATTGTAACACCCTAAACTTTTTAATGATTGTAGTTTGATTCGCTAATGTACAATAACATCCCAGAAAAATAAAGAATATTTTGAAGGAAAATTAAGTGGGATTTTATAATAATTCTATTGGAGAAAAATTAAAATATTTAAGGAAAATTATAAATTACCATGGTTTTGTAATAAGGAAAAATGGTCACGGGAACGACATCGCTAAAGGGTGGAGGCAGAATGCAGATATCCAAAGTGAACAGTGTGTAGAAGTGTTGGTGTGCATAATGAACAGTAGAAATGCTGCATTGAGGGAATTAAGTGAAGGAAAATGTTGTTGTTTAATTAAATACACTCGGATGAATATTAATCCAAAGAAGGGAAATATTACGATGAACGACAGAGATCAATTAGATAAAATAGCGGATGACAGAGGAACCATTGGATCGAGAAGAATCTATGTAGAAAGATGTCGCACAGGAGAATTGAAGGCCATCGGATCAAGAAATAAGGGTTAACGAGGACCGTAAAATTCAATAGAAGATGATCCCGCAGACGGGAAAGATTCCTTGTGGGAGGGACATGGCTGAATATAAGGAGAACACATCATCATTAGGAGATAAAATATGTTTACGATAGTGAACATTGCCTCAACAATGTTTTACTAAGTGGAAACGTTGTTGTTTTGGTTAGTGAAGTGTCAGCGAAAGGAAGTAAATGGCATCATTTTGGATAAGTAATGCACATTGAACAGTGAACCCGCAGAAGCATAGGTGTCTACGAATTGAAAAGTGTCTGCAATAGGAAGTGAATGTCATCATTTTGACAAGTGAACAGCGTTGTTTTGGCTAATTGGAGTGCATTGAACACTAGCCTAGCAAGAGTGTTAGTGTCCGCAAATGGAAACATGTTCGTTATGAACAATACAAAAGTAAACATGGGGTAACGTGGAGTTAAACGAGTGGCTGTTGGAGCCAATATCTGCTGGATTAATGCTCTTGCGAAACTGAATACACCTGCAAGTGGTCACTTAGGCATCCTCAAATGATTAAAATCGAAAGTGAATGATTCTTTAGGAATGTGCCTTGTGATTATTTGGGGATTAAGGTCGAATACAAAGAATGGTGATTACAAGTAGGATTTAGTTGAAGTAGGTGAAGGAAAGTTAGATAACGAGACGAATAATGGAGAACCTTGCATGTGATGGCACATGGATTATGGCGAGCAGCTTGAGTTGCTACAACAACTTAATGTATTAGAGGGCTCATGATATGTAAAGAAATGAATGTTGTAATAAATTATGGACTTTTTGTAAAACAGTTTATAGGTTTTATGATGATTGATTTAATTATTGTTGCACACCCTAGTAATATAGTATTTAAAAGAGAAATGTCTTCCACTAGTAATAAATGTAATCTTACATTTAAGTTTATGATATTGATATTATTGATCATGTTGAATAAATATATTTTGAAAATATGTGGTTGTGGAATGTAATAATTGGTTAGATAGTTTGTGTTTGGGGAGAATGTAAAATTAAGACTCATTTTGCAGTTCTAGAAGTTTTTCGATCAAACTGACCTCGGTAATGGTTGACTGAAGTTGTACGAAACTTTGGGTTTGATCTCTAGAAGTTTTTAGGTTGATCTGGCATGGTTGCGGTTGACCATAATTGTAAGAATTAAGTTAGAACCTCTGTAGGAGTTTTTCAGTCGACTTGATTTGGAAAAACAGTCAACTGACAGACAAAAAATTGATGTTTTATGCTTGTTGCCCATAAAGTAGTTGACAGACCAAGGCAAAAGTGAAGTTTTGATGCCAAAAAACTCTCAGGTGATGGGGCGGTCGACTAGAACTTAAAAAGCGATTGATTGGTATGCATTTGAATACAAATTTTAAAAAAAATTTCACTGAAAGCCCTATCATATTTTCATTGGGATCCAGGGGACCATGCCATGTTCTCTTAAACTCTTTAGAGAAAATTAAAGAGCTTTGAATTGAAAGAGATTGGAAGTTGATTCATAGCGATAAAACATAACAATTTTAGGGATGATATTTTGAAGAGACCCTAAGGTAAGTGATGTTTGTGTGTGGTTGGCCTATAGCCTACATCACAAAGATACTAGAAATATTTTGATGTTATTAGCTATTATGTTGTGATTATATTGACTGATAATATGTTTCTCAAGGATATGTTACATTGCTTTGATGGATTGTTTGACAATATGTTGCCCTATTTGTGATTTGTGAGGATATGCTATACTGTTGGATGATATGATATGTTTCATTGACTCGAGGATATGCTGTCATTCCATGTTTACTTCAAGGATATGCTATAATGTGTTATGTTTCATTGTCACAAGGATCTGTTATGATGTTGTGACATAGTCATATGATAGGTTGAGATACGCACACATATGCTACATTTGTTTTCATGCATTGTGTTTTTCAGAAAAAGAACAAAAATGGTCTTCATGCACAAGTTTGCATTAAGAAAGAATGAAATGGAAATAAAGGTAAAGAAGCTTCATGTGGGTAGGGCTTGAGGACAAACTGTCCCAAAGGTTGGATCTATGGGGCATAAGCCCATTAGTGAGGGATTTCAAGTGCTTCACCAAAGGTTGCAAGCTTGTCATGTATAAGGGTCTCAACAAAGATCATGAAGTTGTCATGAACAGGGACCTTGACAGAGGTCATGAAGTTGTTGTGCATTGATGTACGTGATAGCTAATGAAGGACCCCAATGTTGGTACTGTCTCGTCAAAGGTCGCGAGACGTAAGTAGTTTGTGGCCCATAGTCTTGCCTGTTAGCCTAAGTGTTGTTAGGCTTCATTGCTTTGACGATGATTGTATTAATTGTAATTATAAGTAGTTAATTGGATAATGTTCTTAATTAAATAAACATTACAATTATATTGATATTAATTGGGAAATACCATTAATTAGGGTATTAATATTGTTTAACGTGTTTATCTAAGTCCTTGTAATCAAAGGTACAAATATTGGGACTAAGAGAAATCAAGAAGTGCAAAATGAGAAGATAAGGTCGAGAAATCTAGAGTTTTTGTAACACCCCAATATTTTAAGTTGGATAATTATCAGGGTATTACCAAGGACGTTCTAGAGCATTAACTTAGGGATCATTCCGCTAACGTTTCCCTCATATACGTGATGTCATTGAAGTATTGGAGTTATGGGGATATTACATGACGTATCTATACGTGTCATCTCATGACATGTATTTATTGGGAAAATGTTATGGGATAGGAATTAAGTGGGAAAACGTGAGCGAAAGACTGTCCTAGGCATTTTTGGATGCCTGCGGAAGCATTATGTCATCCGCAAATGCATTGCATTACATCCCCGACGCTTGGGACGAGTCTGGGGACGCGATGTCTTGTCCTAACTTCATTGTGCGGTGATGTTGCGGATGAGGTTGCGGAAGCTGCAAACGAGACAAGTCTTCTGTAGGAACAGTGCCACGTCTCCCTCGGCCTGGGGACGAGACTCAGGACGAGATTTGGTGTCCTGAGTCTAGTGTTGCAGAGGCAGTCCCAGAGGATGCGGACGAGAAGAACGGCGTCTGCATCGAATTTGTTCTGACTTTGGGAATTTTGGACGAGTGGGAACGACTGCGAACGAGGCCTATCCGTCCACATGAGTCTGAAATAGCCAAGACCTACAAAATAAAATAGAAAGAAAATTATAGGAAATCTTTGAAAAATCGTAGAAATCGACAAGAAGCAACCCTTGCGACAAAAGTCACCCCCTCTATGCCATAGCTGACCTGCCCCCTGTTCTATGATCATCATGGTGTCCCTCCCTTCCTCCCAGGAAATATTTCCTTCCTCCCTTCAGCCTTCAGTCTTCCTTTCTTGCGTAAGAACTTCTAGAGAGTAGGAGTTATGAGACAGAGAGAGAGACAGAGAAAGCTGCGAGAGAGATAGAGCGAGTGAGGAAGAGAGGAAAGTTGAGTGTTGTTAGTGTGGTGGGTGAGCTAAGGGAGTGAACTAAGTAAGTGAGAGAGGAGTTATGAATGAGTGTGGCAGTGGTGAGCTGCTGCTTGTTGGGAGCTGGAGCTACCGTGAGGAGAGCTGTCCTTGGTTGTAGTGTCTTCGAAATTGGCAAGGAAAATGGGGTGTGTGTGTTTATGGTTGTTAGTTACTGTAGTGTAGGAATTGATAGTATTGGATATGTGATGTTTCCTTTTATTGTTGAGCTTTGTTTTATTGCCTATTATGTGATATAAATGCTTAGTTTGATGAATAGATGAAGAAATGATGAAGGTTAAGGCTTAAGGGTGATGGATGTTAACCAGTGAATGAGAAGTGATTAATGTTTTGATAGTGTAAATGACAAGTAGGTTGATTTCCTTGAAATGCTTACTGCTACCGTTAGTTACTAAGCATGTTAATTGTCTTGTTACTGCTAGTAGTATGTAGGTTGTCTTGACTGCTATTGTTAGTTAATGATAGCATTTAATGTTCTGTGGATTGTGTTAGAATAGTAGTAGTGAACTCCTTACTGTAATGATTTGCTTGGTCATTAAACTACTCTATGAACTCTTTTATTCATTGTGCTAATTTGATAGTAGACAGTGGTTTGATAGTGATAATGATGAAACGAAAAGTGAAGTAGAAAGTGAAGAAAGGAAATGTAAGTGGCTATGTGCAATTTAAGAATAAGTTAGAATTTTTATAAATTGTATTGCTTTTGTTAGGTGCTTTTTAACAAGCTTGATGTTCAATTAGATGATAAATAACGAATCAGAGTATGTCCAACCTAACTAACAGTTAAATTGACCTAACCGGGGTAGTTGGTTTAATTCACATGTTAACTATTTAGGTATGATGAAATGGAGTTGAACCCCAAGCATGTTAAATAACTAGCATGTTAATTGATTAGTTAAAGAGGTTCAATTAACTAACTCTAATTCAATGTGTTAAATAAGTGAAGCCTGTTAACCAACAAACTAGTGAGCATGTAACTAGGATGACTATAATTGTATGAACCTGAGCATGTTAATGAACCAACATAAGTGACTAAGGTGAAAATTGAGCATGTAAATTACCTAGGATAACCAAGTAAAGAAGACTAATAGCCTAGAAATAAATATAGGAAGTATGTAAAATGATTAGGAAGCTAATTGAAGTACCTAATACATAAACATGTTAATTAACTAGATTAGACGTGAATACACGAGCATGTTAATTAGTCAATTAACAAGTCGAGCATGTTAACCAATTGGCTAATCTAAGCATGCAGTTAATTAATAATCAATGAGCATGCTAATCGACTAGAGTAACTAACTAATTAGTAGCTGAATATGCTAACGAACTAGCATATGTAACTAAAGAAAAAAGTAATTAAACTTGAGTATGTAATTGATTAGAGCAGTAATTAGTATATTTAATTAGCCCACGAAAGTAAATAATTAGACTTAATTTGAAGTATGATAATCGACTAAGATAAGAGCATGTTTAAACTAATAACTAAGTAGAGTTACTAAGTAGAGTAATTCCCTAGAATAGAGTAATCACCTAGAATAATAAAGGTAGGAAGCATGCAAATGAATTATTGGTTGTTTACGTTTCCATGCGCTTTCGATTCCTGCAATTTCAATTATAGTTGCTTTTATTAATGCGCACTTCAATTATAATAAATGTATGTAGTGAATCATCATGCATCATGATTGGTTGAGAATGTATGAGAATTCATTGTGATAATAGAGACTAATAGGGAGTGCTATGGAATGGTACGCAAGTGTGCATAAGTAAGATAAAAAGCTAAGAAAAAGTAAAGAAGAAGAAGAAAATCGGGAGTGGATAGGTAGCAGATATAGTCTGTAAACTAGGCGTAGCCCCTCCCTCGTAGGGTACGAGAATTCTAGTTTACATAGAAGTTAAGAGAGAAGGCTAGATCTGTTACGCCATTGCACAAGAAAAACCTCTCAATTCCAGCTAGAAGTACAAGTATGGAATAAAAGAATGATGGATTCCAAGGGATCAATAGAATGATGGATCCCAAGGAATCATTGTAAGATGAAGAAAAGTAAGAAATGGATTAATGAGTAAACGAAAGGATTGGTTTGGGGTGGCCCCCACTCCAAAATGGATTAAAGAGTGACATTCATGTAGCGATAGTTTACCGTATGTATGTGCATTTCTTTTAATGTTATGTTCTGAAGCATCATGTATCATGTTAATAGAAAGTGTAGGAAGTGTCACCTCGGTGGTGGTACGAATGCATAAGTGAGTTAAAATGTTAAGGAAAGAGAAGAACAAGGGAATTGGGAGTGAATGGGTAGCGGATCTATTCTGTGATCTAGGCGTAGCCCCTCCCTCATAGGGTACGGGAGTTCTAGACGTGAGGAAAAGGCTAGGTCTGACCACTATGCCATTACACGAGAAAAACCTCTCAATTCAAGCTCGAAGTACGAGTAATGGCTTAAAGTAAAGTAATAAACGGATTAATGACTTAATAAACGGATTGGTTTGGGTGGCCCCCATTCCAAGATGGACTAAAGAGAGCATTCATATGCATAGAACCCTTTTTCCTTACTAAGCCTTTGGGCTTACAGTTGCTTGTGGTGTAGATGTAGGTACTAGTACGCTATGATGAATGTACGGACTAGGAGTAGCAAAAGATGAATAGAGTTGAACAAATATCAAAGCAAAGATAGAGGGATTGCACATGCATGGGAGATTGTGGCTGGCCAGGCATAAAGAGGGTAAAAGAGAAAATGTTTTAATTAAGTTTTCTAAGTTGTAATTAACATAAGTTTTATTTAAAGTGTATTTAATTTGGTTAGTTCTTTCATTCAAATGATTAACACTTTCGCTATGTTTTCAAAGGGTTTTATTTTAACACTTCTGTAAAGTCTTAAATAAACAATTTTCATAACGCTTCCGCATAGTTTTATTAAATGAGACTTCATAACGAGTTTTACAAACGGTTGGTAACGATCCGGTTTTAAGCGCGCTCTGATTTGCTTTCAAAAAGAATATTCAAATTTTTATGCATTTCGAGGAATTACAAAAATCCGGGTCGTTACAGTTGGTATCATAGCGGAGTTTTAAAAATAATTTTGTGAGCTGCTCTAATCATTTTTAAAACCAAGTCCATAGTTATCTTGTTTTGTTCTACTGTATTTAAACGAGCTAGTTAGTCTAAGTAAAGGTAGCCTGCCTACCAGCACGAGCCTCGACGTGGAAATCTTTCATCGCTGTAAGTAAACTTCCTAACGCTTTATTGACGAATGATTTCTTTATTTATATTTAAAATTGCATTGCTAGGATACGACATGGACAAGGGAGCACGAGGTGAGGGTGAGACGGTTAGGCAGCTGCTGAGTTACATGGAAGAGCAATTTTAGCTCATCAAGTCTCTGATAGGAGGGTTGAAGAAGTTCAACAATAAGTTTGTGAATGACATGTTGCCACAGCCGCTTGTTGGAGAAAGAGAAACGAGCAGTAGGAGAGGAAAGAGGCCGTTGGAGTACGAGGAGCTGAGAGAGGACGAGATGAAATGCCTTCGAAAGGAGCTGTGCAAGTTGTGTGCCACGGTTCATTCTAGTCCTTGCCTAGTGGGTTCGGGGCAATGTTACCGATGCAAGAGGACTAGGCATGTTGCTCGGCTATGCCCTAACCGTGCGGTGGATGAGAGGAGAGAGTTCTTTGACCTGCATAATGAGGACGTAAATTAGTAGAACTAGTAGTGATAAGTATATGTGTATCCCTCTACCTTTTGGGTATAAGGGGTACCTAGTATTTTGTGTAAAATGTAATGGCAACTCGTAACATGGTTAATTAAATGGATGACGATATTCTGGAACTATTTGGGATTTTCTGCAGGATGTATGTATAACTTTGGGGGAGTATATAAATAGGGGAGACTCTGCCCAAATTTCTGGAAATAAGTGAAGAGAAAATTCGAATGGGGTTAGAATAACTAGAGGGTTAACTAAAGTCGCCTAGGTAGCGAGCGTGAACTAGGCCCACTGAATAGTAAGGTTACCACAAATTAGACGGAATATAGATTAACTAAGGACGAAACTGAAGTAGAGGAGTAGGGTTTCCGCAACCAATTACTTGTCCCCCTAGTATGACCTTGAAGAAGGACTTAGAGGATAAGGTTAGAAATTTAGAGGAGAAGTTAGAAGAGGAACCTAGTGGGGGTTGTAAGAAGTGACCGGGAAGGGTAAATTAAGAATGCGCTAGGATAGGTTTCCTTCAAGGACGAGAGATTCTTGGTCTTGTTGGGTAGTATGACCAACCTGGATAGGACGGCAGTTTCTGACGTAAGTGGAAGGGATAAGAGTACTTATGTCAGACTTGGATTAGGGTTTCCATCTCGATTCAGTTTCACTCAGGGTGACCATTAATGTGACTACACAACTGTACGGCCAAGGCGAATGCAATCGATCAAGTTTCTCCTGGAACAAGTACGAAAACAAGGACGGGTACAGAGCGGAAATGGGAACGGAAACGGAAACGGAAACGAAATTTCCAAAGTGAATTCTGGGGATGGATACGGGAATAGAGACAGAGACGGAAACGGAGACAGCCATGGGAACAAAAACCTGAACCCGATCGGAAACGAGTACATATACAAAAAGAGAAGCAAGACAGAATGTGTCTGACTCAGCCATGGAGAGATGTAGCTCATAACTCGGGAAAGCTTGAATGGACGAATTTGACGATGGAGAGTACGTTCGAGTATGCCAAAGTCATGGGAGGCGTAAGGGTTAGGTCTTAAATCACGGAGTGTAAGGGACTTAAAGGGTAGAATAGCATGAGTAGTGTGAGTTCGACGTCAAGTTGATGCTGAATTCACGTGGAGTTGGTGGAAAATTTGATGTGAAACGTCAAATTTAGGAGAAAACGCTGCAAATTCAAGAGTTGGGCGGCAACGACGGAGTATTTATCGGATTTCAAGTGCTGTTGGACATAAGAGCATTGCCATTTGCCTCTTTATGTTGAAGAATGGCTTTGATTAAGGCATTTCTTCCCTCGGAATTGAGGTAATCAGAGTTGCGCAGCAGAAGAAATGCGAGAGATTGGTCGACTTTCTGGTACAAGAGAATGCATTTTTGGGTAAAGACAAGTTTAGTTATCCAAGGAGAGGTAGTAGTTAGGATGGTTAGAGGGAACTAAGTCATCAAATGGCGTGGCTAAGAAGAGATTTGATGCGTAGATTAGCGTTAGTGGTGTTAGTGAGAGTGCTAGGAAGGGCAAATTTTGAGGGCAAATTTTATTTTAGGGAGGGAGTATGTAACACCCCGATATTCTAAGTTCGATAATTATTGGGGTATTACCAAAGACGTTCTAGAGTGTTAAGTTAGGGGTCATTCCACTAACGTTTCCCTCGTATACGTTATGTGATTGAATTATTGGAGTTATGGGGATATTACAAGACGTATCTATGCATGTCATCTCATGACATGTATATATAATGGAAATGTCAAGGGATAGGAATTAAGTGGGGAAACGTGAGTGAAAGGCTGTCCTGGGCATTTTCAGACGCCTGCGGACGACATTACGGATGCGTTATGTCGTCCGTAAATGCATTGCATTACATCCCCGACGCTTAGGACCAGTCTGGGGACGCGAAGTCTCGTCCTAACTTCACTGTGCGGTGATGTTGCAGACGAGGCCGTGGATGCTGCGGACGAGACAAGTCGTCCGCAGGAACAGTGCCACGTCTCCCTCGGCCTAGGGACGAGACTCAGGACGAGATTCGGCGTCCTGAGTCTAGTGTTGTGGACGCGATCCCAGACTATGCGGACGAGAAGAAAGGCGTCCACATTGAATCTGTTCTGACTCTGGGACTTTCGGACGAGTGGGGACAACTGCGGACGAGGCATATCCGTCCACATGAGTCCGAAATAGCCAAGACCTACAAAATAAAATAGAAATAAAATGATGGGAAATCTTTGAAAAATCGTAGAAATTGACAGGAAGCGACCCTGGAGAAAAAAATCACCCCCTCTAGGCCATAGCTGACCTACCCTCTATCCTATGATCATCATGGTGTCCCTCCCTTCCTACCAGGAAATATTTCCTTCCTCCCTTCAGCCTTCAGTCTTCCTTTCCTGCGTAAGAACTTCTAGAGAGTAGGAGTTATGAGACAGAGAGAGAGAGAAAGCTGCGAGAGAGATAGAGCGAGTGAGAAAGAGAGGAAAGTTGAGTGTTGTTAGTGTGGTGGGTGAGCTAAGGGAGTGAGCTAAGTAAGTGAGAGAGGAGTTATGAATGAGTGTGGAAGTGGTGAGCTGCTGCTTGCTGGGAGCTGGAGCTACCATGAGGAGAGTTGTCCTTGGTTGTAGTGTCTTCGACATTTGTAAGGAAAATGGGGTGTTTTGGCCATTGAGGCCCTACACCACAAGTATGGATGAGTGTGTTTATGGTTGTTAGTTGTTGTAGTGTAGGAATTGATAATGTTGGATATGTGATGTTTCCCTTTATTGTTGAGCTTTGTTTTATTGCCTATTATGTGATATAAACGTTTAGTTGGATGAATAGATGAAGAAATGATGAAGGTTAAGGCTTAAGGGTGATGGATGTTAACCAGTGAATGAGAAATGCTTAATGTTTTGATAGTATAAATGACAAGAAGGTTGATTTCCTTGAAATGCTTAACGCTACTGTTAGTTACTAAGCATGTTAATTGTCTTGTTACTGCTAGTAGTATGTAGTTTGCCTTGACTGCTATTGTTAGTTAATGATAGTGTTTAATGTTCTGTGGATACTGTTACAATAGTAGTAGTGAACTCTTTACTATAATGATTTGCTTGGTCATTGAACTACTCTATGAACTCTTTTATTGATTGTCCTAATTTGATAGTAGACAGTGGTTTGATAGTGATAATGATGAAACGAAAAGTGAAGTAGAAAGTGAAGAAAGGAAATGTAAGTGGCTATGTGCAGTTTTAGAATGAGTTAGAATTTTTATAAATTGTATTGCTTTTGTTACGTGGTTTTTAACAGACTTGATGTTCAATTAGATGATAAATAACGAATCAGAGTATGTCCAACCTGACTAACAGTTAAATTGACCTAACCGGGGTAGTTGGTTTAATTCGCATGTTAACTGTTTAGGTATGATGAAATTGAGTTGAACCCCAAGCATGTTAAATAACTAGTATGTTAATTGATTAGTTAAAGAGGTTCAATTAACTAACTCTAATTCAATGTGTTAAATAAGTGAAGCCTGTTAACCAACAAACTAGTGAACATGTAACTAGGATGACTATAATTGTAAGAACCTGAGCATGTTAATGAACCAGCATAAGTGACTAAGGTGAAAATTGAGCATGTAAATTACCTAGGATAACCAAGTAAAGAAGACTAATAGCCTAGAAATAAATATAGGAAGCATGTAAAATGACTGGGAAGCTAATTGAACTACCTATTTAGAATATACATAAACATGTTAATTAACTAGGTTAGACGTGAATACACGAGCATGTTAATTAGTCAATTAACAAGTCGAGCATGTTAACCAATTAGCTAATCTAAACATGCAGTTAATTAATAATCAATGAGCATGCTAATCGACTAGAGTAACTAACTAATTAGTAGCTGAATATGCTAACGAACTAGCGTAAGTAACTAAAGCAAAAAGTAATTAAAGTCGAGTATGTAATTGATTAGAGCAATAATTAGTATGATTTATTAGCCCACGAAAGTAAATAATTAGACTTAATTTGAAGTATGCTAAGCGACTAAGATAAGATCATGTTTAAACTGATAACTAAGTAGAGTTACTAAGTAGAGTAATCCCCTAGAATGGAGTAATCACCTAGAATAATAAAGGTAGGAAGCATGCAAATGAATTATTGGTTGTTTACGTTTCCATGCGCTTTCGATTCCTGCAATTTCAATTATAGTTGCTTTTATTCATGCGCACTTCAATTATGATAAATGTATGTAGGGAATCATCATACATCACGATAGGTTGAGAATGTATGAACATGCATCTTGATAATAGAGACTAATAGGTAGTGCCATGGAATGGTACGCAAGTGTGCATAAGTAAGATAAAAAGCTAAGAAAAAGTAAAGAAGAAGATGAGAATTTGGAGTGGATGGGTAGTAGATATAGTCTGTAAACTAGGCGTAGCCCCTCTCTCGTAGGGTATGGGAGTTCTAGTTTACTTAGAAGATAAGAGAAAAGGCTAGATCCATTACGCCATTGCACGAGAAAAACCTCTCAATTCCAGCTTGAAGTACGAGTACGGAATAAAAGAATGATGGATTCCAAGGGATTAATAGAATAACGGATCCCAAGGAATCAAAGTAAGGCGAAGTAATGTAAGAAATGGATTAATGACTAGACAAAAGGATTGGTTTGGGGTGGCCCCCACTCCAAAATGGATTAAAGAGTGACATTCATGTAGCGATAGTTTACCGTATGTATGTGTATTTCTTTTAATGTTATGTTGTGAGGCATCATGTATCGTGTTAATAGAAAGTGTAGGAAGTGTCACCTCGGTGGTGGTACGAATGCATAAGTGAGTTAGAATGTTAAGGAAAGAGAAGAAGAAGGGAATTGGGAGTGAATGGGTAGCGGATCTAGTTTGCAATCTAGGCGTAGCCCTTCCCTCGTAGGGTACGGGAGTTCTAGACGCAAGGAAAAAGGCTAGGTCCGACTACTATGCCATTAAAGGAGAAAAATCTCCAAATTCCAGCTCGAAGTACGAGTAACGGCTTAAAGTAAAGTAATAAAGGCATTAATGACTTAATAAACCGATTTGTTTGGGTGGCCCTCATTCCAAGATGGACTAAAGAGAGGCATTCATATGCATAGAACCATTTTTCCTTACTAAACCTTCGGGCTTACAGTTGCTTGTGGTGTAGATGTAGGTACTAGTACGCTATCACAAATGTACAGACTAGGAGTAGCAAAAGATGAATAGAGCTGAACAAATATCAAAGCAGGGATGGATTGATTGCACGTGCGAGGGAGATCGTGGCTGGCCAGGCATAAAGAGTGTAAAAGAGAAAATGTTTAATTTAATTTTTCTTAGTTGTAATTAACATAAGTTTTGTTTAAAGTGCATTTAATTTGGTTATTCCTTTCATTCAAATGATTAACGCTTTCGCAAAGTTTTAAATAAACGATTTTCATAATGCTTCCGCATAGTCTTATTAAATGAGATTTCATAACGAGTTTTAGTAACAGTTGGTAATGATCCGGTTTTAAGCGCGCTTTGATTTGCTTTCAAAAAGAAATTTCAAATTTTCATGCATTTCGAGGAATTACGAAAATCCGGGTCATTACAGTTTTGGTCGACCAAAATTGCCTTACAAAGGATTAGGTTGAGTATGCAGTCGAGTAAGCAGTCGACACACACAACCGAAAAGTTACTGCATTGTTGAAATGACAATGACCTGTGGGCATTGGCTCATAACAGACATTTATAATATGGCAGACTTTTATGTTTTTATCTATTTAACTCACTTTTAAATAAAGAGTTTTTATTAATGTTTGGATTCTAGCAAAATAATTATTTTCTTTTAAGCATGTATGTTGGATTTTAACTTGGATTTTATAAAAGATTTTATGAAAGACTTCTACTGTTATTTTCAAGGAATTGTTACTGCTTTAAAAAATAACATGAAAGAGAATTTATGCTACAGGGCATTGCACGCATAGTGCTAAGGTGACAAAATTTAATCCAAAAGGGTTGCACGGTTGTCCGAACCGTGCTGCTAATGACCTGTGCGGTTGCCCATACTAGAAGCGCAATTTAGTGCAGACGTCTGATCCAAGTGCAAACACCCTACATAGACACCAAGTTCACATTGCAGAAGCCGAGTTCATATTGCAGATGCTGCAGATGTAAACAATACCGCAGATGTCTAACCCCGCATCAAAAAAGTGAACACTTGGGACGTTGGGATGTTCCTAAGATGTTCAATATATTCTTGCGATCAACCAGGCCCACAATAGCATTCGACCTAGGACTACGCTACAGTGCAAAATCATGAGGAAAATGTGTTCCTATTTATCGATTTTTGCATCCAATCAGTCTAAACTTTTACATAAACTCTAAATCTATAATAATAGCATAGAGAGGATTTGAGTTCCCAAACTCAAAACTGAGACAGACACAAAAATGAGTCTTCAAACGAAAAAACGGGGTTAGAAATCAACATACTTACAAAGTTCCTTCATAAAAGTTAGAGATATGATGCCATGAAAGCAAATCGAGTGGAAAACAAATGAGGTTTGCATGCCGGTCTTCCCCCTCTCCTATCATGCTTCCTTCCTCTACATAAGAGGATGAAAACTCTTCCTCTTAAAGCCAGAAAAAAATAAAATAAAATAAATTTTTAATGTAATTATTTAATTTAAAATATATAATATAAATTAACATTTACACTTTAAATAAAATCCTTAAATCCTAACAACAATATCCCAATAAAAACTTGAAACTTAAGCTACAGTAACACAAACTTGCTGATAATAATCTCGCAATATAAACCACACGGTGATACACAAATTCACTAGTTTGATTATTTGACCAAAAAATCTGCACGTGGCCGAAGACCCATAGCACGCGGCAAAGACCATGTCAACACAAATGAATTGACCTTGATTAACACAAAAAATTTACTTAGAAAAATCAAAAAATTATGGATTTTACATCCTTCCCTCCTTAAGAAATTTCGTCCCCAAAATTCAACAAAACTCAATGGGTTATCTATCCAATAGGAGTACCTCAAACTCGAACTCTTAGAAAACTCCATGTTTAGTGTGATTTCTACAACACACGAACCAAGGGAATCTCCTAAGGAAGAACTCAAATACTTTCGTCCTGGGCTTCCTACACGCCTAGAACAAAACAAAAATCTAAGAGTGCGATCAAAATCGACACCGAAGGAAACACCGCGAAACAAACCACGTTCACGATGTGAAGACAATTAAACAAGGATAAGTGAAAAATCACCTGAACGGAAATGAAGTGGGAGACTCAATCAATAAATCAAATGACGAATCAATTAAAAAATGAAAGGGCCCACACGAATTGAAAGAAGACACATAAGGCTATTTATCTGGTTACAATGACCCATACAACTCAAATAGACATGGAGTCCCCGTAACACCCGAGATGCTACTTAATGGATTCCCTTGATTGAAAACACATCTGAAATTGGGTAAGGAAAGATAATAGTTGGACCTAAGTTTAGAGCGTCAGTCAAAATGCTCTCCACACCTTAGCAATACAATAAACTAATATCACAACCATACAACATTCATTGGCTTCATGTTGTCCAAGCACAAAACCAAACAAATGATATTACAATTTATGGTTTCAAAAACTCAAGATTTGCACCACGTAGAAAACTATAGAACAAGACTCCGCAGCAAAATCAAGGCAAGGTCGGGTAACCAAGGATCTAATGAAAACCAAATCTCGCAAACTCATGGGTACCCATTATGCCTTGATGCACCAAAACATAACCAGAAACAATTGCCTGATACACTAGTGTAGACTGCCTAATGCTACCCTAGTCAAGAACTATCAGATATGCTACACTCAACAACCGGCACTTTAAACCCAAAGTGCACTTGATACATGTCATGTCCCACCTAGTCAGTAACGAATCTAACAAAGAAACGAACCCTAAAAAGAACCTAACAGTCAACATGGCTTAAAAATTTGCAAACTCTAGTACGTGTAATACCCCGAATTTTATATTGGAATTTAATAAGAACAATCGAAAAGTAATTTAAGGTATTTGAATTAATCAGAAAATTATCGGGGTATTACCAAAGCAATATTTGAAATAAATCAAGAATTTGAATTGAATTCGAAATAATTTAATTAAATGAAGAATTTAATTAAATTATTAAAGAAAATTTTAATTTGGATTAAAGATGATTAAAACGGAGGAAAGGAAATTTGGAATATTTGGAAGAGGATTTAATGAATATGGTATACTTGGGATTAAAATGTTAAAGTGTGATTAATTAAAGATTAAATAACATAAAATAAAATAAAAAACAAAAAGACAAAATCGACAATTTGTTTGCTGAACAAAAGAGAGAGAATAGGAGAGGGAGAAAGAAGGGGATGTTTGCTTCAGAAAGAGGGAGAACGCCGAAGGGAGGGAGAGGGCTCGAACAACTGGGTGGACACACGATCGGAGCTTGCGACAATGAATGACGAACGGCGACGGCGCGGCGACCTCCTGGCGAGCTGCAGCGGCGAACAGCGAGTGAAGGCGAGTCGCAGCTAGGGCTCGAAGTCGGATCTCCCAATGGCATGCTTTTTGGCGATGAGTTCGGCAGCAATTACCGCGACAAGTTTAGGTGAGCTCCGTCTACTTTTCGTCCTCCTTTGCATTCGGATGTTAGTGTGTTGGCAGGGGCGATTTCAGGGATGGCAGGGGCCGACTCGCGACTAAACAACGGATGGCGGCTCAGTTGAAGGCTGTGGTTTGGTCCGAGTAATTTTGCTCTACCTTGCTGAAGTCACTGTCGGGCATGGAAAAAGGGGATATGCTGTCGGGTGAGATTATTGAGCTGAGGAGGACTGAATCAACACAGTAGTTGGGGTAGTTGACGAATTGAGGAGGCTGTCGGGAGAGAAATCATTGACACTAGTGGATAAAATGGGCAGAGAGAAATTGAGAGAGAAGGAAGGGAGAACTCTTATCTGTGAAGAGCTGAAGGTCGAGTACTCTGGAGGATTCTGAAGGACTTGGCTGCACTTGGTTCTGGTATCGGGACTAGGGAAAGAGGATAGCGGCTAAGTGCTTAAACGCAATAAAGAACTAAGGTAAGGAAATGGGTTGTCTTGGCCTTGTGCCCTACACCCAAGTAAAGTGTGTGTGAGTTAGAGTTAGTGTTCTTAAAATGGATGTTGATGGTTGTTGATGTTTTGTACGAATTGTTGTGAATCTGTGATATCTTCCTGTAATTTTCAGCTTTGTTTTATGTTACATTATGTGATGAAAATGCCTAACCAAACGAAGGAATGATGGTACGAAAGTGAAATGAGTAAATGATGAGGTATGAGATAAGGTATGAAAGTGGCTGAAAGAGTTACATTATGTGAAAATGCCTAAGTGAACGAAGGTATGAAAGTGAGTTAGAAGAGTTATTGATTTACTTGCTATTTAGCTATAGTTTGAATTCCTTATGCATGTAATAAATCAATTAGCATGTCCCATTACTTAAGCATGTATGACTATCAAATTAACAATATCAACACTTGAGCATGTAAACCGACTAAGTACGCCAATGGGCTAAGCATGAGATCGGTTAATAATTTATTAGCCTAATAAATGGTAATCTTCCTGAATCTAGTTCATTTGCTGTATGTTGTCCATCAAAAGAGTATGTTAGCATGATTGTTGTATGTAAGTTTCCTGTTATCAAGATTAATTTAGAATATGAGTTAGTTCAACGAAAATACTGTTACATAGTCACGTAGATGCTATTAGTTGACGAATGAGTCTTGACGTAGTCATGGAAAGGTAGAGAATGATGATCTAAAAGCAAGAATGTGTGATGAGCATGAATAAGATGTGAACTACAATGAGATGAATGGTTAGCAGAACAAACGAAAGAAAAATATTTAGTTAACTAAACAAATGAAGGAAAAAGGTTTAGTTAACTAAACAAACGAATAACAACGGTTTAAGGAGTTAAGATGCATGAATGTTGTAAGTCGTTTCGGATTCCATTGTTTTCTTGAAATGTGAGTTGTGAACTAGTTGATGAATAACAAACTTGACTCGTAAATATTATTTCTTGGTTCGCAGTTTTATAGATTTATTCAGCATGTCCATTATTGAATTCAATAGAACAGTAAATAGATTTTATTACCTTGTTGTATTCGCTTGCTGTTACATTTCGATAGTATATTTTATTTCTCATATCTACATCAACTATTGTGATTCTTTATATACGTGAAGTCAAGTATAGTATGTTCAATTCAATATGCATTTCAGTTTACGTGAAAGTATATTATTTTTCATATGGGCTTTGTTTATCAGGAAGAAGTTAGATTGAGTTCATGATAATAGAAACCAAGTAGGGGGAAACCTTCGGGGTGGTACCCACATGCATGAGTGAGGAAAAAGAAAGAACCCTAAAGGCGGGTATATGCTAGAAAAGAAAGAAAGAACCCTAAAGGCGGGTATATGTCGGAAAAGAAAGAAAGAACCCTAAAGGCAGGTATATGCCGGAAAAAGAAAGAACCCTAAAGGCGGGTATATGTCGGAAATAGGGAGTTGAGGTAGATGGGTAGTCCGTATCTAGCCTAGCTGCTAGGATACACCCTTACCAAGTCGGGAAAGGGACTAGTATGAACACAAGAGGTTAGAATCCGTCCAGCTATGCCATCTCAAAGGACAACCCTCAATCTCCAGCTCGATGTACGAGTTAAGAACGAACGAAGAAAACGAACGTAATGAAAGAGTTTGGTTTTGGTGGCCCCATTCCAAGAAGAACTAAAGAGAGAAATGCATAAATTGTTTTCCCCTATCTCCTTACTGGGCGTAAGCTCACTTCCTTACTTGTGGTGTAGGTACAATGACGAACAAATAGTAAAAGGATAAGAAGTAGATGAGAAGTACATAATGAAGCAAAGATGGATGATTTCACACACACGGGATTCGAGCTGGCAAGGCAAAGAGAAAGGAAAGTAAACGGTTGTGAATCAACGAAGTAATGGTCAAGATTTATTTGATAGACGAAATGTTTGAATTGCTTAGTATTTCCTTTAAAAGATTTCTTACACTTCGGCCACGATTTACAAATGGTTATTTTATAACGCCTCCGCAAAGACTTTAAAAAAATGATTTTTCCTTACAATATTTACGCTTCCGCATATTTAATAAGTTGGTTTTCACGACGAGTTTTAAGAAGGAGTTGGTAGCAATTCGAATTTACGCACTCGGATACGTTTCGTTTTAAAAAGAAAGAAATTTCAAATTTTTATGCCATTTAAATAATTTACAAAAATTCGGGTCGTTACAGTACGACTCTAGACAACTGCTGCTACCCAACACATGCAACCCTAGTGGATTTAATCAAGATACCGGACAAGACACCACAAGTCCAAAACCTAACATTGACATCCACGAAGGCAGTCGGGCATTGGTCAAACTGAAAGGTAAGTCTGGGAATACAAGATGCCCAGACTCCATAATGGAAAACCACCCTTAAGAAACACTCCAATGACTCAAAGACCATCAACATCAGACTATGGTTCAAATTTGGGAGGATGAGCAACGAAGCTTAGCAAACAACGAAGAAATCTACTTCTCCAAGCTAACGCACACCTGCTCAACTTAGACTAAGATAGGCTCTAATAGAAAATGAAACAGAGTTTGAAGAGACAATACCACTCATCTAGAGGTGACAAATGAGCAAGCCGAATTGAGCCGAGTCCAAAAAAATAAGGCTCATTGAGCCTAACGAGTTAAACTAGTCGAGCCTAGTGAGCCCAACAAGTCGAGCCCAGCAAGTCAAGCCTAACGAGCTTGCCCAAAAAAATTTTCAACTTGAGCTAGCTCACTCGCCACAAGTTAAATGAGTCAAGTTGAGCTGACTAAACAAGTCCAACGAGCCTTAACAAGTCAAGCTTCACAAACCAAGCAGACATAAATGTTTCTAATTTATATCAACATAATGTATATTTTCTAAAAATTTAGTTATTAAAATTATAATAATTATTTATTGTTATAATGTCAAAATACAATAGTTAGTCATCTAATTAACAAAATTGTTTTATTAATATATATAATAACATATATTGAGGAAAAAAATTATTTCAGATGATTCAATAAAAAAGTATATTACACGAATACCATTACAAATATTTAACGTTACATATTATTGATGAAATACTATAAATTGATAAGTAAAATATTAAGATATTGAAAGAATTTTTAGTGAAGAAAATGAAGGAGAAATGTTGTATTTATAGAAGAAATAAAGAGAATGAATAAAAGAGGGCAGAGGGAGGAAAGAAAGGAGTGGTGGGGAATGGACCAATGCTCATATAGAGATGCCTTTCTCATTAGTACTTTGGTTGCATGGATCTTGTAATATTTCTTGATTTTTCATCAGATACAACACATCCAACAAACACATATGACATAGTTATAATTAGTGTTTCCAACAATTCTCAAGAAAGAGTACAATAAAAAAACTATTAACTAAAAAAATACGCAAATATCATATTTTGCTAAATTTTATATTTTCATGACTAATTTCGACTTAATTAGTCTAGTTAACAATGAGAGGTATGTAAATTAACTAGATAAAGAATAAAAAAACCTCACTTCTAATGATGGGTGTTAGTTGACCAACTTACTTTCATCGATGAAACTTTCATCACGACATTTGTAAAAATAGGTGGAGTGCATTTGAAGGTAGAAGGGACAAATGAGCTGGCTAAGCCGAGCTGAGCCTGAAAAGGTTCAGGTCATTGAGCCTAGCGAGTTAAACGAGTTGAACCTAACGAGCTTAGCAAGGTCAACAAGCTGAGCCTAATGAGCCTGCCCAAAAAATTTTCACCCCGAGTCAGCTTACGAGCCATGAGTTAAACGAGCCAAGTTAGGCTCGCCCTTCCAAAATAAAGAGTCTTAACTGTAAAAGACACACCTTTAGAAAACTTGAGAGAGAGTTCTTCCAGACCTCGCTGCTCAAGAGTGGTTAGGATTTCAACCCAATCCTTCATATTTATAAACTTTCAAGACTGAAAAATCTTGAAGAAGAAATATTGCAAATAACACATCTTTGAGATTATCATTTCCTTATCAGTCCAAGAATCAAATCGTAGCTCAGGGATACTACGAAATATCCTAAGAAGAAATATTGCAAATAACACATCTTTGAGATTATCATTTCCTTATCAATCCAAGAATCAAATCGTAGCTCAAGGATTCTATGAAACGTTGTGTTTTGAATTTGTTCATAGTTACAGCGGACGTGTAGGCTTCTGTTATGAACGTCCGCTTTCATTTCTCTTCCAATGACAATCTGTCACATTTGCATTTTTCACTTACGTATGCGAACCCCAACGTTTTTGTTAGCCTTTTTGTTAGGCTAAGTTTTATTTTGATGATGACTAAATTGTGTGTTAATTTAGTAAATCAATAAGTTGTACTTTAGTAGCATGTGGCTTGGATTAATTGGTGGATAAATTGCATAACTTAATTGAGTAAATCAAATATGCAATATTTGTGGCACATGCTTAGGTTTAGATAGAAACAACTTTATATGTTATGGAGATCATCAATAAGGGAGATTGTTTAGACTATGTGATCTAAATGATGTGAAATTTAATAAAGTGTAAAAGTCGTTTATACATTGAATTCTTATATATCATATTTATCGATTAAATTGAGAATACCCTTGATTAAGGGTATTGGAAATGTTTAATGTGTTTCGCTAAGTCTATGCAGGAGAATGGAAGGTTCGTATGACTTAGAGGAAACATTTTGTGAAAGTATGAAGTAGTTTGTGCAGTTGAGGATGACTGCGGACGCAGCGGATGAGGCGGACGCGAAGCTTAGGCGTCCGATTTGCCTCTGTCCATTTTTGATGGATGATACGGACGATGCCATGCAGATGATGCGGACGGTGAATGGCGTCCGCAATGCTTCAGAAGTGCGGATGGAAAAAGGAGAAGTGGACGCTGTTTTGGCGTCCCCAACATTTCTATGAAGACACGGACGATGCGGACGCTGCGGACGCAAAGCAGAGGCGTCCGATATGACTCTCCCATTTTCTGGATGTGAAAGGGACGATGTATGCGGACGCTGCGGATGATGAGAATGGCGTCCGCAAATGCCCAAATTTCTGCACAACGGCTATATTTTCAACGGGAAAATTCCAACGGTCATGCGGACGATAGATGTGGACGCTGAGGACGTCCGGAAGTGGCAGTGGCAGTGTCTATAAATGTGGGTTCATTCAAAGCTCTCAACAACCCAACGAACCGGGAATCGTGGCGAAGCCCTGCTGAATTTAATACGCGATTCTAATCACTGTGAGCTATTGTTGTATATCCAATTCTCCCCACACTTAAACTTGTGAGTTAATGTGGGAGAATTTGGATTAGCTAGATTTGAGCTTTAAATTTCCGAGTTTAATATTGTGCTTGATTGTAAAGGGTGATTCCCTAAGAATTCATCATACTAGGGTGACGCCCCGCAATAGTCAAATTTAGGGTGACGACTCGTAAGAGTCTAAGGTTGACGACCTTATAATTAGTCAAGGGTGACGCCCTGTTTAATAGTCAATTTGTAAACAGTTTTATTGGCACCCGTAAGCCAATTACTTAGTGTATCTCCAAGTGAACCTTGGAGCGCGGACGTAGGCGAGTTTGTCGAACCGCGTAAACAAATATTGTGTGCACTTTCTTTATCCCTTACTCTTTAGTTTATGCATTTAATGTGATTGCATATTTAATCGTATTCAAAAAATCACTTAGGGATTTAGAGAATTTAAATATCGCACGAAAATATTAGAAACGCTATATTCACCCTCCTCTATAGGCGTATATCGATCCTACAATTAGTATCAGAGCGGGTATTTAAATTTTTGTGTGATATTTTGTTGATTGTGCACATTGCTAATACTTGTTGTGTTGCATCTATTGAAAAATTTTCTTATTGAATTTCTTGTTGAAATTTATTGAGAATAACTTTGATCAATTCTAGTGTTTATAATTGATTACGGATTTCGATAGAATTGTTGAAAGTTAATGCACATCTACACCTCCACATTTTGATGGTAGTAATTATCTTTATTGGAAGTGTAGAATGAAAATATTTATATAATCTATTGATTTCTTTTTATGGAAAATCATTGAACAAGGGATTAATGTTCCTAGACCATCATGTGAATTCAATGATGTAGATAAACATAATTGGCACTTAAATGCTAAGGCTATGAATCTTTTGTATAGTGCCTTAAGTAAGCATGAATTTGTTAAAGTTCAATCATGTGTTAGTGCTTATGATATTTGGAAATCTCTTGAGCTAACACATGTACGCACAAATCAAAAGATTGAAAGTTGAGAAAGCTCATCCTCCGAAAATGAGGAGAAAGTAGCCAACGTATGCTTCATGGCTAACGATATTGAGGTAAACGACTATTATAGCAATTCCGATTCAAATTGTGAAGATGATAATGATGTATTTAATGAATTGCTAGATAGTTTTAATGAGCTCAAAGATAAATATAAATTGTTGAAAAATGAGAAACATAATTTGATCAAAAAGCATGCTATTTTGAATAAATCTCTTGATGATCAAATTGTGGAGTTAAAAAGCATGATTGATGATTCTAAAGCTTCCATTGAATCTCTTGAGCATGATCATAATAACTTGAGATTGGTAAATGACAGATTGATTTCTACCATCAAATGTAATAAGTATGAAATTAGTGATTTGAAATTGCTGAATGAAAAATTGAATACAACTATCAAATCACATGAAAAGGAAATTAACTCATTGAATGTTAAAAATTGTGATTTGATTACTACTATCAAATGTCTTGAGCATGATTGTGATGATTTGAAAGTATTGAATAATGGATTGAATATTTCCATCAAATCATGTGAAGATGAGATTAGATCATTGAATGTCAAATCTAAATCTACTTGTGATGCTAATGCTCAAATTAAATCTCTTGAAATTGATGTTTGTGAATTAAAGGCCAAGAATGATGATTTGAACTCTATAATGCTTAAATTCATAAATGGGAGCAAAAATTTAAATATGCTCTTGAATTCTCAAAGGGTTACTTTTGATAAAGTTGGTATTGGATATGAACCCTTTGCAAAGAAAAAGAATTACACAAATTTGTTTGTTAAGTCATCTATTTGTAATTCTTGCAATTGTGTTGGACATAAGTCTTTTTGTTGTCCTTTAAAAGTGAATACTAAATTGGATTTAAATGTTAAATCTAAATTTGTCTATCCTTTGCATTTGAACTCTAAATTTAA
This sequence comes from Begonia loranthoides, assembly GCA_022433065.1. Taxonomy (NCBI): domain Eukaryota; kingdom Viridiplantae; phylum Streptophyta; class Magnoliopsida; order Cucurbitales; family Begoniaceae; genus Begonia; species Begonia loranthoides. The sequence continues at coordinate 12,381,315 of CM039470.1, read as the reverse complement.
ATCAAATGATAGTTCAAAATTTGTTCATCTTTTTTTTGTGAATTCTAGATCTAAGTCTGGTTTAAATCTTAAACCTAATTTAAATTCTAAATTTGTGTGGGTTCCAAAAGGAACCAAACTTATAACAAATGAACGCAAAATGGTTTGGGTACCAAAGAAATCGAATTGATTTATTTTGTAAATTGGAGATTCTCCCAAGGAGCTAAATGAACTTGGATAATAGAGTATCCAAAATTGAAAAGGGGAGAAGCTTCAAACAATGCCTCCTATATGATAAAATGGAATAAGACTCTTGGAGGTACACAATCTTTTTGTTATAATTGAATTTATTTGTTGAATTTGATTTAGATTAATATTTAAACTATGATTGGTTTCAACAATTGGATTCTAAATTGTATATCTTTGAAAGAGTGTTGGATGTTTAATTTTGTTGATTTAGGATTGCATTGAGATAAATTTATTTTGTTTTTGAAGTGAATTGATAGATATCATAGGTTGTAAATTTGGTTATTTCTTCATTTGATATCTAAGAATTGAAATGTCTTTATTTCTTCAATCTATATTTTGATGGTTTGCATTCCAACAACCTAGTCTCTATATTGAACATGCTAGTGCAAATTTTAGATTGTTGGATGCTAAGTTGGATGATTATTTGAAATAAATAGCTTTTATATTTTTTTTAATGAACTTCTCCCATGAATTAAAATGAACTAGATATAAGGGGAGAAGAGTAGGAGATTTGTTAATAATGGTGTTTTGTTAATTTCTCCATTGGATTGAACTTGAATAATGAATAGGGGAGAATATAAAATTGCTAAGAATGGTTTTAGCTTATTGTTTTGCTCTTGAAATTATTTTGAGATCATTGACTTTGTTTTAAAATATTTGATTGAATTTGCTTCCGCTAAGGTACACTTTGATGTTTCTCCCTTACTTTTAAATTGATTAATACTAAGAGGGAGAAAAGTAATTTTGTATAGAAATTATTAATTTGTTTTCAAATGTTGATTTTATTAAAATTGACTTAATTTGACTTTTTATTTTTGATTGAATTTGATTGACTTAAATTCTTTAATATGTAGCTTTGAGCTTATTTTCGATATTTTTAAGTTTGGAAAGGAAGATATTGATAGTGTGCTTATAGGTTGAAATTTGTATTTTACGATTGGTATCTCTAAGTTAAATTTTGCATAATTCTTGTCTTGGATTATTTTTGTTACTTGAGATTTGGTCTCCAACAATTAGTTTTCTAGTCTTATATATTGAATTGTTGGATATTAATGTTGACTTGGTTTCTCCTTTGGATTAAATTTTGTACATGGATAAAATAGGAGAAAATTAAATTGATAGGAGAAAATTGATTTGCTTGACAATCGTTTTTGGTTTGAAATTTTAGAACTCTCTCTTGAATTACTTTTAACTATTGATATAGGAGAAGAAAAGTAGAAAAGATGTTTTTGTGCTCTTAAATGTTGATTTTAATTTTTAGTTTCAATAAACTTGCTTCCGCTAGGCTTAAACTTTGATATTTCTCCTTGAATTGAAATGAGATAAATGATTTAGGAGGAGAAAAATACAAATGTTTTAATCTTGATAAGTTTGCTTCCGTTATGACTAAAATTGTTTATCATCAAATGGAAGAAGAATTTGTATTTAACTTTCAAATTGGTTTTTCATAATCTTGTTTTTTAGTTTCAAATCTTTAAATGAATGTATTTATTTTTTTCAACTGGTATTATATAGTAAGACCTTGTTTTTGGTATCATATTCCCCAAATGTTTTCAATTTTTTGATTTGAAAGGGGAAATAACTTTTGTAGTTGACTTTCAACTTGATATCAATATTGACCATTGGTTTGAACTCTCTAAATTGGTATCAATAATTGTCTTGCTTTAAACTTCTCCAATTGGTATCTATCTTGGATTTCCATCCTCAATGTTTTAATTGTATGCAATGATTTAGGGGGAGAGGAATGGTTCTTACCTTGAATATCATTGAAAGATAGATTATATCAATTAGTATTTTTGAAATTAGATTTTATTTCATCAATTGGTATCAATAATGATTTTTGTTTTGAAACCTTTAAATTGGTATCAATCATTGTTTGAGTTTGAATTTTAACAATTATGTATCCATTCAAAAATTTGGTATCATTGGACTTAATTTTTAATTGGTATCATGTATGAAACTATTTTGTTTTGGTATCAATGAAATCATATTTTCTCTACAATTGATATAATATTCTTTGGATTTTCATTTGGTATCCTATCTAGATTCCCCAACTATTTGACTATGTGCATAACGATAGGGGGAGAAAATTTACTTTTCAAAATTGGAACTCATTCATAGATTGTTTCTCAGTTGATATATATTTTGTTTAAACTTGGATGGTTCTATCTTTTGTTTAGTTACCCTCTTACATAGTTGTTGAAAATTTTAAAGAGGGAGAGAAATATTTAAATTTGTTTTATTGTTGCTCTAAGGGGGAGAGCAAATATTTTAAATGTGTGGTATATCCCCATTAGGTTGTTGTTGTGATTAACATAGGGGGAGAGATATTTGAATTGATTTTGATTGAACACATTGTTATCTCTCTTAGAAATCTCTTTGAACTTACAATTGGTATCAATACTTAGCACAAATGATTTGATTTTAATTTTGGATTTACAATTGATATAAATCTTTGAAAAATTTGTTTGGCTTAAAATTGTGAATTATCAATCGGTATCCATTGTTAATTTTTTAACTCTTAAATTGGTATTCTTTGTAGAAATTGAAAATGTTTACAATTCTTAATATTAAATTGTATTCTAGTTCCTACATTTGATTTCTAATTTCTTGAATCTCATTCCTTTTTTTTGGTGTCTATTATTTGGACTTAAATGCATAATTCCCTCAAATGAGTTTCTATGCTTAATACAAAAGAGGGAGAATATTTCTGTTAGAAATCTTTGTGATTGTGGTTCTTTACAATTGGTATCTTTCTTTTCACCACAAATTGAAATTGAATGTATATTTCCTTCCATGGTTTGCTTCTTAGTTAGATTCATTGATTAAAGGGGAGAAATTTGTTTTAGTAGAATTAATTGTTGAGTTTATCTTTGGATTCTAATGCTCATTCCCTCAATGGTTTAATTATTGGATAGATTACTTGAAAAAAGGGGAGAATTTATTTTAATGTTGTTAATCTTGTTTAGATAATATTTCATAATTGTGTTTGAACTCTCTTCCCCTAGAATTACTTTTTGATTATGACAAAAAGGGGGAGAAGGATATATAAGTTGTATTTTAGTAGCATTGCGCATGGATTCATTGTTGATATATTGTATAACTTATTTGGAGAATTCTAATATGTAATAGTTATATGCAAATGCTTAGTTTTAGGGTAAACAACTTATTGGATTTTGTCATCATCAACAAGGGGGAGATTGTTAGCCTTTTTGTTAGGCTAAGTTTTATTTTGATGATGACTAAATTGTGTGTTAATTTAGTAAATCAATAAGTTGTACTTTAGTAGCATGTGGCTTGGATTAATTGGTGGATAAATTGCATAACTTAATTGAGTAAATCAAATATGCAATATTTGTGGCACATGCTTAGGTTTGGATATAAACAACTTTATATGTTATGGACATCATCAATAAGGGAGATTGTTTAGACTATGTGATCTAGATGATGTGAAATTTAATAAAGTGTAAAAGTCATTTATACATTGAATTCTTATATATCATATTTATCGATTAAATTGAGAATACTCTTGATTAAGGGTATTGGGAATGTTTAATGTGTTTCTCTAAGTCTATGCAGGAGAATGGAAGGTTCATATGACTTAGAGGAAACATTTTGTGAAAGTATGAAGTAGTTTGTGCAGTTGAGGACGACTGCGGACGCAGCGGATGAGGAGGACGCGAGGCTTAGGCGTCCGATTTGCCTCTGTCCATTTTTGATGGATGACGCGGACGATGCCATGCAGACGATGCAGAAGGTGAACGGCTTCTGCAACGCTTCAGAAGTGCGGACGGAAAAAGGAGAAGAGGACACTGTTTTGGCGTCCCCAACATTTCTGTTAAGACGCGGACGCTGCGGACGCAAAGCAGAGGCGTCCGATATGACTCTGCCATTTTCTGGATATGAAGCGGATGATGTATGCGGACGATGAGAATGGCGTCCGCAAATGCCCAAATTTCTGCACAACGGCTATATTTTCAACGGGAAAATTTCAACGGTCATGCGGACGATAGATACGGACGCTGAGGACGTCCGGAAGAGGCAGTGGCAGTGTCTATAGATGTGGTTTCATTCAAAGCTCTCAACAACCCAACAAACCGGGAATCGTGGCGAAGCCCTGCTGAATTTAATACGCTATTCTAATCACTGTGAGCTATTGTTGTACATCCAATTCTCCCCACACTTAAACTTACGAGTTAATTTGAGAGAATTTGGATTAGCTAGATTTGAGCTTTAAATTTCCGAGTTTAATATTGTGCTTGATTGTAAAGGGTGATTCCCTAAGAATTCATCATACTAGGGTGACGCCACGCAATAGTCAAATTTAGGGTGATGACTCGTAAGAGTCTAAGGTTGACGACCTTATAATTAGTCAAGGGTGACCCCCCGTTTAATAGTCAATTTGTAAACAGTTTTATTGGCACCCGTAAGCCAATTACTTAGTGTATCTCCAAGTGAACCTTGGAACGCGGACGTAGGTGAGTTTGCCGAACCGCGTAAACAAATATTGTGTACACTTTCTTTATCCCTTACTCTTTAGTTTATGCATTTAATGTGATTGCATATTTAATCATATTCGATAAACCACTTAGGGATTTAGAGAATTTAAATATCGCACGAAAATATTAGAAACGCTATATTCACCCCCTTCTATAGGCGTATATCGATCCTACAGTTTTCACAGTCACCAATGCTTCCACAGACGCACATGTTCTCAATGATACCTCATCCCGTGGATCCCTCTTAATTTATCCACCAATTGATATACTCCACGTACACTTATTCTTTTGTGGATGTCTCTCCTTTGGATGCCAACGCTTCAACAAACACCAACGCTTCCGCAAAAGCCAACACTCCGCGATATCCACTATTCTTCATGGATCCTTAAATGACAACATTTCTTTGATATGCAAATGCATTCCTTTTCGTGAACGCCTACACTCCCACAATATTCACTATTCCTCCCGAATCCTTGAAACGATGACGTTCTATACCTAAGTTATCCGCTGCGGATGCATTCCTTTCCACAAATCTTTGTCATTAGCGCATACTCAACCCAAACGATGATGTTTTCTTCCCTTTACTTATTCATCATAGACACTTTCCCTTCTACGAATACAATGTCTTTCTGCAGACGTATTCCTTTCCGCAACTCCACTATTCACCGTAGACACTTTCCTTAATATCTACGAACATTTTTAAATCTACACCACGACATTTCTTCCTCATTACTTATCTGCCACAGATGAATTCCTTTCCTCGGATACGTTCCTTATCCTAAAACGACGCTATCAATTCTATAGATACAAACACTTACGCAGATTTCAACTCTTCCGCAAACATCTATGCTTCTGCGAAACCTAAAACTTCTGCAACTACTACCCTTCCACAATGTCTGCCAATAGCTATATCCCACATATGCAATTCCTTTGCAGACAACTCACTTCTGTGAACATGAAAGCTCCCGAGGATCATAACACTGTCACGAGCACCCTTACGCTAGCACATTATTCTTTCCTACTTTCACGCCTAACTTTTCTTAATCAAAAATTCATCAGTGGACATTCTTACCTTATTCTTCTAAATTTCTTTCCACATCTGCTTCCTAATCTCTTAATTTACTTAATAAGATCCTAACACTTTTGCAAACATCCTTATGTTGACACATTTTCACGCTCAGCTTTCCTTAATCAAAAATTCATCTGTGGACATTCTTACCTTATTCTTCTCAATTTATTTCCACATCAGCTTCCTAATCTCTTAATTTACTTAATAATTCTTATATTTTATAAAATAAAATCTTTCACACTAGCTTTCTTTATTTCGTAACTTACTTAATAATTTTAATATTTTTAATCTGATGCAAACCACAGATATTAGAGATCTGAGACCTGACAATAATGTAGAAAATCACAGGAAAACGACTTTAAGATTCAAGAGGATAGGAGCTTGACCCAAACCAAACTTATTGGTTGATCCAAAGCAATCAAGTTCGATCTTTTCAAGCAAGCACTTAAAGAAGATCAAGTTCTTCAATAAGAATTTAAAAAGAGAATTCCAAGGAATCTCACATAAAACATAAGCTCAATTTTCATTCATCAATGTTTTTCCTCCAATGATTGGCAAAAATTAGGTTAAACCTAAAAACATAGTAAAAAGACTTACAAACACAAAAGAGAGTAAAAATTAGGGTTTTGGTGGAGTTGGCCATGGTAGCAATAGGGTGGGCGCACTGGGCTAGGCTAGCACGCACGTTGAGCTTGCCTAGTGCGAGCGCTGGGCTGAATCGCGTGCTGTGGGGTGGATTGGGCACTAACAGGGATCACTGAAGGGGCGTGCTAACAGGGCATGCTGACGGGTACGAGATTCGTGGGATGCATGCTGACAGGGCGCGATAATGGGCCATGGTGACGACCGCACTGATGAGGTGCACTGACGGGCATAGGAATCGGGGGATGCGTATGCTGACGAGGAGCGGTGATGGGTGTGCTAACGACATGGTGTGCGTGTGGTGCGAGTGCTGGAAAACTGGGTGCGCACGCTGCACACTGCTGCATGGGATGACCAGCTCCTTTTTGCAATTTTAGCAACATTTGCTTGCTTCTCATGCTTCCTTGCTCCTCCATTGCTTCTTCCTTAATACTTAGTATCATCACGGGTCTTTGCTTGTCATTTGATGCTTCTTTATCTTGGATTTCTTTGGTAAAAACATGTATATTTTTGTACATCTTCTTTGTTCTTGATCTCGTCATTGATCCTCTGATGTTTTGCAATGGATTTTGGTCTTTAGTCATGACTGGGTTCTTTATGGATCCTTGGATTACATCACATGACTACGATCAAGCAAGACCAAGGACCAGTCGACGAACCACCCTATGGTCAACAGGGACCACGCAGGAACCCAAACCAGAAGGTAAGAAGTCATGCCTGCAGACTTTGCCGAGAAGATAAAACTTGACCCAAAAAGGCTAGTGCCCTCGTCTTGATCGTACCAGGGAAGACCGGCGCAATCACTTATGTAATACCCCGACTTTTATACTGGAATTTAATAAGGATAAATTAGAAAGTAATTGAAGGTATTCGGATTCATCTTATATTTATCGAGGTATTACCAAGAACGTAACCGATAGATTGTAATTTAAAGGAATTTATTGAAGGAAAATTAGGATTTAATTGGGAAGAAATATTGTCGAAAATTTTTGAGTGATGAATGGTTACAGATTATGCATTTCTACGTTTTTGGTCGACTAGCGGTCATGGCTGGGTCGAATGTTTTGATCGAAAACACATTATGGTGACTCCCTGTGTTTTGGGTCATACCGCGGACGTGGTGCAGGTCAGAGAGTCAGGCCGAATTGTAGTTAAAACAACGTATTATGATTTCGGTCGGCCCGCAGTCGAAGCTAGGTCGAATGTCTCGATTGAATTTCAATTCTGGTGACTTCTTGCATTTTGGGTCATGCCGAGGTTGATATTTGTATGTGATGTCTTGACCTAAATGTGTTCCAGGTCAGGTTGGAGGTTTTCGGTCGTCATGCGGTCGATTTGCGGTCGAGTACGGTCGAGGAATGTTTGAATTTGTTTGCATTTTTGGACTCGGTTGATATACGGTCGAGGCTTTAGACGCCTTCCTCAACCAAAAATGCAATTCTAAAGGAAAAGTTAGAACTTGGTCGACATGCGGTCGAGGCTACAGACACCTTCCCTCGACCAAAAAATCAAAGTAAAGCAAGAATCTCGCTTCTGTCAGACACAATCTCTCTCTCCTCTGATTTTCCTCCCGACAAAAATCCTCCCCTCTTTCAATATGGCAGTGAACCTCACCCGCAATGAGGGTAGACTTTCCATGTGGCCCTCACCTGTTGGACCTCTTTCCTTGAGAGAGGGAACTGTCCATCATCCTATAGCATTCATGTGGGCCTGTCTCTCTCTTCCTCATCTATAAGTGAAGGCATGGGAGAAGTCTCTGGATTTCTGCTCGGCGAACTACGACTAAGTAAAGAGTAAAGTGAGAGCTACATTTTCTTCTATGACTAAGGAGTGTCCCGTGAGTTGAGTGTAAAGTGGAGAAGTTACTACATTTTTGTTATGTGAAGGAATTCCTGGAGTGACGTCCGGTTTAAGCATTGGAAGATTACAAATTGGAATTTCAGGCTTGGCTACTGCAAATCATCAAGTAAGAATTAGAGTGTAGTTGGCTAGAGGAGGCCTTACATCGCGGGTTGCTTGGTTTGTTTGGTCGCTTGGTTTGCTTGGTTTGTTTGGTTGTTTGGTTGCTTGGTTTGTTTGGTTGCTTGGTTTGCTTGGTTGTTACTGAATAATGGTTAAGAAAGACATAACTACTTGTTGTAGATTTATTGTATGTTATTCCTTAATGCCAATTGTGATTGGGTGAAGAAAATGTTGTTTTGTTTAGTTTAGAGAAACAAAACTGTTTGCCTGTTCTGTCTTGGTTTACACTGAAATATGTAGGTTGGTCTACTGTTGATATTGGACACTTATTGATTCCTTACTTGTGAAACATTATTGTGCCGTGAACTAATGAGGTAGTGTCGAATTGTTTAAGCATGAAAGATTGGGATGTTAGATAGGATGTTGAGATTATTGGTAAAGGACTGCCCTGTTAATACTGAATGGATTTTTGCCTCTGATACATGTCTAATATTGCCTTGTTTGAGTATCACGAAATGAACTTGTGAACTTTTGGATTTAACCATTAAATGAACCGGTAAGTCCTTGAATTAAGCATGATTTGAATTTGTGAATGGTGGAACAAAGCATAACCATACCATGTTAGGAGGCGTATGATTTACTTAATAATCAGTGGATAAATCATATATATATTAGTCTCTCTTGACTTTTAATTCTATCTCCATGATTTATTGATAAATACTGTGTTTCTTCTTTATTTATATATATTTTTGTGAACTGTGTGTGACATTCATATATCATGATTAGGACTTATGAAATTGTTGACATATTGCATGACATGCATAATATATGTAAATAGTCATGTAGGGGTTCAAGATAATTGGTGTCGGTCTATCGGTGTTGACACCTCAAATAGGGTAACCACTCCCACGTAGGGAGCGGAGTTACGGTTAAGCCATGGACCCTAGGGTGCATCCTCTTCTCTTGTACGGAAATCCCCAATGTCTTCAACAAAAGAGTACGCTGACGGCATGTGGTGACACCCGTAATGGTGTACCTCCTCGTTGGAAGTACGGTTAAGCTACATGACCATAGGACGTATCCGACTCTCGATTCAACAGAAAAGATACGGTTCTTTTCTGTAATGCATTGCATGATCATACATAAGTATTTGTATTGCATTCCATTCTAATTCTTCCTGGGTATTAGGCTCATTGTTTTCCCGCAATGTAGGTATATGTAGGAGAATAGACTAGGAGCAGTTGATGAAAGATTTACATGCACGAGTCTTATGGCTGGCTAGGCTGAAAGAAGTTAAAAGAAAATAAATTGTAAAAGGTTTTGTAATATAATTTAATTCAATATTTTGTTTAACTAATAAGTGTTCTACTGTATTCTTCCAAAGGTAATTATCGTTTTAATAATGCAAGCTATTTAAATATATACGAAAATAATTTTATTACTTACGCTGCAATTTATAAAAAGGTTTTAAGTAAAGAATTTAACGATTGGGTTTTATAAAAGAAAAATCTCCCATGATTTTATTAAAAAGAAAAATTTTAAATTTCTCGCAATTTTTAAATCTAAGAAAAACTGGCTCGTTACAACTTAGACCAAAAGCATAATTTAGTGCGGACGTCTGGTCCAAGTTCAAACACCCCACGTAGATGTCTTGCACTCTCGTGGATGCCGAGTCCACATTGTGAATGCCGCAGACATCTGAATGTATTGTGGACGTCTGACCTCGCATCACATTGCAAACATTGGGGACGTCCCCAGGCGTTTCAAAATACTCCCATGGTTGACTGGACCAACAGTAGTAGTCGACCGGAGATGACGCTTCCACCGCAAGATCGCCAGGAAAAAGTGCCCTTGTTTACTAATTTTGACCTCTAATCAGTCTAAATTCATGCATAAAACTCAAAATCTACACAATAACATAGAAAAATCTAGAAGATTCGAGATTCCAAACATGAATTCGAGACTGACACAAAACAGAAACTTCAAACGAAAAATCAAGGTTAGAAAGACACCTCTGGTGTGACTTACGCGCCTCTTACTCATCTGTTTTTGTAATCTCCAAAACCCATCCCTTCCGTGCTGGCCCATTTAATATGGTAACCTCCATCACCAAAATTACCGTTACACCATGGCAATCAAGTCCAGTAACCTCCAATTAATTCAAATTTAAACTTGCCGGGTGTCACATAATTGGATCGAACCCAGGCCCTAATAAATCTTGAAATCAATTTTATATATATTTAAATGCATATAATATTTAAATAGAGAAAGCAAAAATATGTCACATGTCAAAAGTAAGTGGCATGTGAATAATGAAATGTAACGTATCTGAATATACGTATCAACTATTATACTATATAATCAATAATAAGTCAACTACAGAATAATTTTTACTACAACTTAAATACTGAACTATAAAAAATAGACCCGCAAACATCTTTGTTACCCGTTAAGAAACATTATCGCAAAGACGATGTTGCTTCACTAAAGCTCTATATAAAATCTAATTTTATGCTAAAATCACAATAATTGAAACAATCTTATCACGAAGACGATACAGAAAAGCTCCAACATGGTTTGGTCCGTCGTCTAAAATAATTTCCACATTTTTCAATTTTTCGAACGTCTTCTTGTCATCGAAAACAATTCACTCTTCTCAATTTAACCGTTAAGTTCTAATCACTATCTTCTCCTTCTTCTTCCTGGTCCATCATTGTCGTCCAGTGCTCATCACCAACGTCTTAATTTTTGTAGAGAAAAGTAATATTTCCATTGCGGAATGTGATCTTTCTGCCACAAAAAGTGATCTTTCTGCATCAGAAAGTGATCGTTTCACAACAGAACGTTGTCTTTTCGCAGTGGAAAGTAATCGTTCTGTAGTAACCTATTTAGCGGAAAGATAACATTCCATCGCGGAAAGACAACGTTTCTCCGCGAAAAGACAACGTTTTGTAGCGGAACAACAACGCTATTTAACAGAAAACGTAATCACAGTGTTTACTCCATCCATTTTCTATAGTTCAGTATTGAAGTTGTTAGCGAAAATTGTTTAGTGGTTAACTTATCATTTATTTCACAGTACAATGGTTGATTTATTAATTTCCCTAAAAGAAACCTACTGTCCGCGCGCACACACAAACATATATTATGAAATGTTACTGATTTGCTAACCAAAGCAGCTCGTTGGCATTTTCTAACGACCATGATCGATGCATGTCTCTGACTTTTTTCATATCGTAACAAGTATCTGATCGTTCTCCCGAGAATGACTTACACTATGGAAATGAGTCAACTCATTTTTCATCTAATCCCAAATGAATATGATCGATTGTCGGAAAGCTTGTTTCAAGATAATTAAGTTGTCTGGGCGACATGCTGTGTTATGAAGTGAGGTGATCACAACCTACATTTCGGGTTGATTATAACCAATATGGATGATCCATGTGAAGAAGACATTTATCAATTGCAATTACTTTAATAATATTGCTGATTAAGATCATAAGTTTGATTAATATGATTAATTATGTCACACTAGACTGAGATAAGAAATTAATCGACTACTAGAACTATTAGTCCGATGTGATGAGGCATTGATCAAAGCGAGACTAGTAAATCTTGATGTTCGTAAGTGATGTCTGTAAAAGATGAAGATATTCAGAAACCTGGATTTTGCAGGTCATCCCAATGTCGCCGACATTTAAGAAGATAAAATAATAAAAAGGGCTGAAAAATAGTTTTTTAAATGAACTTTTCAACTGGAAATGTATTATTTCAATACAACGACATGAGAATCTTCGCTTCTAATTTATATAAAAAATCGAGCCTATGAATAAATATTTAGGAAAAATGATAAATCAATTATCGTGGTTTTCGATCAATGACAAGTCAACCACTGTGGTATATTTGCTAATAAGTTAATCATTAACGTATGAGAAATTGACAAATCCAACATCGCACTCAAGTTAACTCAGGCAAACAAGTGCCTGGGTTAACTTGAGTGGCGTCCAGACACTTGTTTGCCTGGGTTAACTTGAGTGCGATATTAGATTTATCAATTTCTCATACGTTAGTGGTTAACTTATTAGCAAATATACCACATAGGTTTGACTTGTCATTCATAAAAAATCACGATGGTTGATTTGTCATTTTACCTAAATAATTATTACTTCGCACTTGGTAATCAATTAGCGGAACAATTGAGACCCAAAAACATGATCTTATAAATATCCACAAGAATCCAGACAGGCATTCGTGAAAATTAATGAAAAAACTATATCATTATTAATAAAAAGAGAAGAAGAGGAAAAGGTTTCAGACCAAAGATGGGGAAATGGAGTTTGCTCAGAGAACGAGGATGGAGAGAGTACGTAGGCTTTCCTCGTCAGTCTCACCAAATTGAGCCCTGCTGACATGGGTGAGTCTCTGGCAAACCAGCCGCAAAGCTCTTCCAAATCTGTTACTATTATGGTGCCCTAAAACCGGCTCTGAATCGAACGCAATCTGACCCAATTGGAAGAAAAACAGCCTCGTCGATTGCACCATGTCCATGTATGCTCCTCGGATGAATCTGAATCGGAAAGCCAGTTTCAGAAAGAATGGGCAGACCAGGGTCGCCAATATCGGACTGCAACCTCCATGGGAGGAGGAGAAGAGCTTCAGCTTAGCTAGAATCACAAAGTGTGCAACCATCTGGGAATTGAACAGAAGAAGAAGGTACTGGATGGGGTTATTAATGGCCGAGAGAGAGAAATCTGGAGTGTGCTTGATATTTTTTCAGTGGGAAGTGTGGGAAGGGAAGGAACTTTACTCTGTCAGCTGTGACGATGTTGAGAAGAAATGTTAAGCTAACTTTAAGTAACAAATCCAGTTGTATAATTAATTCTTCAAAATTAAGTAATAATAAATGTAAAATTTAATTAATTATGTAAAAATTACACATAATTAAATAACTTAAACAAATAATTTATGTCCTTTTATAAGTTGGAGAGAAAGTTTATCTTTAATTTTAATTTAAAGATGATATTATAAGAGAAAGGCTAATTAAACGAGAGATTGGAATGTTTCTTTCCACGTCTCGTGATGAAGGAATAATTAGAATGCCAGGTGGTGTGACGTGATTTGTCCGAATGGGACAAGCTACGTGCCAACCAATTCACAGTTTCAACGGCCCAGATGCCATCAAATAATTAGATGAATAGATCAGGATGGTTGAAAATTCAATGAGGGAGTATGAGTCTCATAATCTGCCTTTTGGAGTCGGACGAGAGAGAGGAAGGTTCGATGAAAGCCACCTTCAAAACACATATAATGAATATACCTCCAAATTAAAACTTCAAAAATATTATCAAACAAATAAATACCAGAGTTTTTAAAGTGTTATGGTTTCGATTTTGTTTTTAGAATTAAATATGTCAATTTTATTCCGTATAATTTCAAAAAATAATATATATGTTCTTGGCAATATATAAAACCATCTTATAATATAATTTCTTAAATTCAGCATATTCTTCATCAGGATAGTTTTCTCTAGAAAATATTAGCTGTTTTATATTCTATAATTCTGTATTTATAACAACTTATTAGATGTGTTTTAATGTGACCCATCATCAAATTTAAATTTAAACTATTGGTGTATTCACGTTAAACTCTATGACTTTATTAGATGTTTAATGCATAACAACTTTAATTCTTTTTTCATTATTGTAACATGTTTACTTTATAAGAACCAAATTATAATTATTATTAAATATATGAGTATGTTATAATTATGGAAAATGACAAATCAACCATTATTCTTTACAATTAGTGAAAAACCAATTATCATTCTTTTTTTACTAACAATTTAACCATTAAACTTTGAAAAATTGCCGCCACAAACATCATCGTTAACTTTTTAAAAATCACGTTAGTTTTCTCAAAATCACAATGCAAAAGAACAAATACCCATGCAAAAAAAAAACAGAAGAACTCATGATTTTAAAATAGATTTTCAGTGAAAAAGAGTTAATATTCATGGAGAATAAATTTAGAAGATTTTGGATTTTGTAAAAGAATGGGTTTAGAAGATTTTGGGTTTTATAATTTAGAAGAGTTTGCAAAAGAATGTTAATGTTTGTAGTTTTCGGATGATTTACAATTATTTTACAGTCCATAGGAGAATCACAGTTTGTTTGAGTTTTTGTACGAAGAAAACAATGAATTCTTTTTATTTGCAAATGAACCGTGGCGGTTCTTGGTTTATGAAACTAGGACTATAACTTTGACCTTTTCAATTTCAAAGAATCATAACTTTGGTTATGAGTGTTAGAATTGGCTCCATAAGATATCAAATTGAAGATCTCTCAGAGATCTACGACCTGTCATATATGGATTACTCATGACCCACATTTCTTGGGCCCAAAATCACACGTTTAAGCCCTCAAATTTGTGATCAAAGATTTTAGACAAAATTCAAGTGACAAACTGCTGCAGTTTCACGACAAACCGGTGTGGTTCGTCATCAAACCACCGTGGTTCGTCGTCAAAGCCTTAATGGCAAACGTGATTGTGATGCTAGCGGCGTCAATTTCCCAGAATTCAGTGATTAATTTGTTAGCAAAAAAAGAATGATAGTTGGTTTGTCAAAAATAGTAAAAGATGATAGTTGTTTTGTCTTTTTCCCTTATAATTATTTAATATATGTAAGATCATCCCTGCCATTTATTGTCAATAATTCAATAGAAAACGTCATATTTCTTATTTTTGTCTATGTTATCTTATCCGCATCAATAAAACACTACTAGGATACTTGAGTTCGAATACCCATAGAGTCTTGACTCTTTAACCATCTAAACTCAAATTTGTGGGATCGGGTGCACAACAATGAATTAGGTATGTTAACTTTTTGTACGATATTTTTATATCTCAACCCTAAGTGATTTAATACAAATATTAATGTAAACAATAACAAATATGAGAATAAGGGATAGAAAAAATGCAAACCAAATTAGTTCATGTAGTTCGGCAACCTCGGCCTACGTATGCGCTCCAAGTTCTCGACTTGGAGATCCTTAATGACCTAACCTCTCTGATAAGTGATGATTGACTTCACAGGTGTCAATCAAACCTTTACAATGACTAATTCTCATGGCGTCACCTTTAGCTTGATTGTTCACAGGGCGTCACCCTTTTTATCAAAGTTTGCGTACAAGAAAATAGAAACGAAAGTACAAAAAATAACCTAACTCTCATAAATATTAAATCTTAAGTTTGGGAGTATAGTGAGTTAGGTTTGACTCTCTATTTGTTGAGAGAACTCGAGTATGAATTTTGGAAGCGTTTCAGTATGGTTCTCTCTTGGTTAGAATGAGTTTCGAAAAGTCTTCTATTTATAAACTCTGTGTAACTGGTCAACCATTTCCATTTTAGTCGACCACCATTCGACTGTTGGAACTAGTCGTTGCGTTATCCAGATTTATCAGCTGATTATTTTCTTCATGTCGGTCAATTGTTTTCTTCACATATCATTCCTTCGCCCAACTTTGTCCATTTCATGGTTGATCAGCTCATCCGATACTCGATTGCTTCCACAGCCACAGAAATGACAAGCAATCTGTCTTAATTTGCGGTTGACCATTTCTCAATAGGTTGACTGTTTCTTCAGCAAGTGAAATTCTCGGACAATCTGTCATTTTCCCGATCAATCAATCGATCGACCATTTCCTTCGTTGCTGTATAATTTGGTCGACCTTTTCCACTATTTAGGTGACCTCTTCTTCTGATTTTGCATTCCTTGAATTTTCTAAGTCTCAAATATCATCGTATAAGCTACATGAACTTAGGCAATTATGTTAAGAAACATTAATACACGTGTTAAGGGTATTTCTAATAAAGATTAATAACATATTTACATAATTTAATAACAATATAATAAACAACTTAATTACACACTTGAAACTGTCCTAATCAAAACAAATAGCTTAATGTCACATAAGCCAACAATCTCCCCTTTTTTTATGATGACAAAACATATTAAGATGTTTATTTACCTATCCTAAGCATGTGCATATAGTATTGTATAATATGATTTCTCCCCCTTACTTTATGCAATCTCACACTTTTAATTTCATCCAAATTATGTTTTTTTAACAACTTATACATATCTCTCCATCTTTTTGTCATAAAAAAAAAATCTAAGGGGTAAAGAACTCAACAATCAAAATCAAATATTCAATTTAAATCATCAAAATAAGTAAGTATTATTCCTCCTTTTTGTCCTAAACCATTCAAAATGGGGATTTTACCAACTCAACAAATTTATAACACATCAAATAATATTCTCCCCCTAAATGTAACTTACCAATTCAGTCAATGGGGATACCTAAAAAACATTAAAAAAAAATATCTCCCTTTGTCAATATTTAAACCATAGAAATTATTGAAGGGAATACAAAATTTAAGAATATGATACAAATTATAATAAAATTGAAATAAATTTCTCTTCCCCTTTATCATTAAAACATATTAGAGTTGAGGTAGACCCATTAAAAATATACCAATTAGATTTCTCCCCCTGAAAAAAACAATTATTGGGAGAAACAATTAATTCAATATCAAGAATAAAAAAATTCAATTTACCAATTGTAATAAACTATCTTTGATAATAAAAACATATCAAAGTTAAAACAATTTTCTCCCCTATTTCAATAAGCAATTTCAAACTAATGGGGAGATATAAACAAAAAACAACTCAATCAAATTAATTTTTCCCTTTGAAATAAAACAAATATAATAATTGTGAGGATTATACATCAAACACATATAATTCTATTTTCTCCCCCTATGTCAATGCACAAGTTTAAATCAATGGGGAATCAATAACTATCAAAATCAAATTCTAAAAATCTTTCAATATATGCAATTTATAACAATTAAAACCAAAATAAACCAGTTGAAGAATTAAAACAATTGAATGACAAAAGAAAAATAAAAACTATGATAGTAAAAGAATATGCAAATAATATCAAGATCAATCAAAATAATAAAAATTCTAGCCTATATGCATATTCAAGAAAGTTTTCCATTATCCACAATCAAAACACACATTTAAAGTAGGAGAGCTTCCAACCCAAAACTTAGCCTTAATTGTCTTTCTTAGGAACCCAAATCTTTTTAGGTTCTTGAATTTTAGGCTTGATTGATTTAGGAACCCAAACAAATTTAGAACTAATTATTTTGCCATTACATTTCAATGAACAACAAAATGATTTATTCCTTATACAGTTACAAGTATTACAAGTAGACAAGCAAACAAATAAATTATTATAATTTTTCTTTTTAACAAAAGATTGATAACCAATTCCAACTTTATCAAATGTAACTCTTTGTTGTCCTAAAAATATGTTAAAATTTTTGCTACCATTAGTGAATTTAAGCACAATAGAATTCAAATTATCATTTTTCAATTTCAATTCACTAATATAAATATTAAATGATTTAATAGTAGCAATCAAATTATCATTCATGCTTTTTAAATCACAAATTTGCTTCTCAAAAGAACAATTTCAACATGTTTTTTCATCATATTATTATTTTCCTTTTTCAAATATTTATATTTAGAGTTAAGCATGTTGAATTGATCATATAACTCGTTGAAACCATCAAGCAATTCATCTTCATCAAAATTATCTTCTAAATCACTAGAAGAAACATTTACCTCATTTTCTTTGGCCATGAAGCATACATTGGTCATTTTTTCATCTTCGGAGGATGTGTTTTTGTAATACCAAACTTTTTATGTTGGAATTTAATGAGGATAATTGGAAAGTAATTGGGGGTATTTGGATTAATTGGATAATTATCGGGGTATTATCAAGGACGTATTCGTAAGATTATAACTTAAGGAATTTATTAGATAATAATTAAGATTAAATTAGAAGGGTATTTTATTGGGTTATTAATTTAAGGATGGAAAATATGTGGGAAAAGTGTTTGAGGACGTTTCGAAGGATGTGCGGTCATGGCCTTGCACCCAAAAACGCTATGAATTATGTTTTATGGTTTTCGGACGCTGTGCGGGCGGATGCAGATGAGTGCAGTCGAGGTGAGTTTGAATCTATTCAAATTTTACGGTCTTTCAGTCGATGCGCGGTCGATGTGCGGTCGGGATTGTTTGACTGAAAAATAGGTTTAAACCGAGGGAGAAATATGGACTGAATCGGTTTGGTTCGGCTCGATCCGAAAACAATTGAGTGACTCAGTTTTAGTTAAAAAGAAGAAATGAAGGATCAATTAGAATGAAAATGTGAATAGTTAGAGGGATAATTAAATGGAATTACAATTTAAAGGGATAAAATAGATAAAAAAGGAATTTTAATGTAGATTGGGAGAAGAGAACCGGTTCAGTCTCTATTGGCCAGTTCGGTTTGGAAATAAGAAGGAGGGGGGAGGGGAAGAAATTAGAATTGGCCTTCTGCCATTTGGTGTTGAGAACCCAAGAGAGGAGCAAGACTAATAAAATCATTTTATGAAACGCAGCAGAATTAAAATAAGGCATTAAAGAATATTAAGTAATTTACAAATCCTTTTACAAATAATTTTCATTTAATTCTTTAACCCAACCAGCCACAAGATCCATCCGTGCAAATCTTTCATCGACTGCCTCTTAGCCTGTTCACCTACGCGTGTACCTACATTGTAAGACTTGACTAATGAGCCTAAGACTTAGTAAGTGATATACAATAAAATGTATGATACACATGTCATGCAACTTTCAAATCTCTTTTCGTTTTCTATTTATGTTTCTTTTCTTTTACCGTTTTCTTGATCTGACGAAGAGGAGCAACCAACTCAACCTCACATCCCCGGACAACCCCTTTATATTTTTCTTTATCTTGAAAGGCGTTGGAGATGTCTAAACTTGATGAGGAGGAGCAGCCAACTCAACCTCACATCCCCAGACAACCCCGTTTATGTTTATGGTTGTCTTAATCTTGAAAGGAGTTGGAGATGTCTAAATTTGACGATGAGCAGTCAACTCAACCTCACATTCCCAGACGACCACGTTTATGTTTGTTGTTGTCTTAATCTTGAAAGGCATTGGAGAAGTCTAAACTTGACGAGGAGGAGCGAGCGACTAACTCAATCTCACATCCCAGACGACCCCGTTTATGTTTATCTTTATCTTGAAAGTGTTAGAGATGTCTAAACTTGATGAGGAGGGGCGGCTAACCCAACCACAATCTCGTCACACCTATTCACATTCATTTCTTTAAGTTTCACAACCGTCTCGTTTCTTCTTTGTTTCCTTCTTATCATTTTGTAATCGTTTTGTTTCTTATTTGTTTTCTTTTCAAAAGTATGCATGGAAACCATTTTCGTATCTTTTGAAAACTATGATGCATGATGCTCGTAAATGCATACATTCTCTATTAGAGGAATTTAATAAAGCAACCAACATACAATTCACAGATCATGTTTATCAACTATAGACATGCTTATAAAAACTGTAAGCAATGAAACATGCTATTAAAACTGTAAACATCGAAACATGCTAGGAAAACGGTAAGCAATGAAACATGCATCTCCTAATCTTGCGATATAGGGCCCTAAGAACCAAAGCACATGGGTATCACTTACCTGGCGTCCTTAGCGCAGTTCAGAAATTAACATTGTCCTTCTTCTCTTTTATACCTTCAAAATAATTATAATTGATTTATTAATATTTTTATCAATAATAAATCGTAACTTGAAATCGTTATTCTTTGTTTATTATTTAATAATTTAATTATCGTTTAACGAATTTCTATTAATTTATCTTCATTAATTCCAAGGTCAATAAACAAATAACTTTAATTTATACTTTTCCCTTAAATCACAATTGTTCAATTAACCGATATTTATTCATTAATAACGATCACTGAATTTCCATAATTCCTAATGCTTAGCAAATCTCATTAGTCAACCTAATTACTTAGTAATCACGCAGTAATAATTCCAATATCTTAACATGTGCAAAGAGATAACGATAGCCAACAATAGTTGCTCATTCCATCAATGTGACCAGATAATAGAGAATTTACTTTACAAAACCGAATCAGCAGAGTAGAGAACCATTTAATTCCTTTTATCAAATTAAAAAGGCTATAGATAAATCATCCAAATGTACAGAGCATGTATCAACGTGCAGAACACTTAACTAAATTCTCACAGTACATAAATTTAATCCAACATACATACATAATATCTCCAGCAACTAAAACCAATCCTAACATATTCATGCTTCCATTCATTAAACAACCTATCAACATTTGAACAACCAATCCATTCAGAATATTAAACTTAACATGCTTAGACTAACAACAACGTAGAGACATTAGCCAAACATGATCAGTAATTCATCTGACAGTACATAATAGCACAACAGGTTAACAACTCATACCCAATGCGCAGTTAACATAGACGAAACCCACCAAAATTTATTCCAACTTTCGCACCAACAAAACTACAAGATTCACAAACCCTATGTTAATTCTTTAACTCCACAGTATCGGTATCAGATCATCAAATGACAACCATTCACAAGATGCTAACGCTAAAACAGATTCATCAATGATTTTTCTATAATTTCATCTTCCAAGGTTGTACCATAGTTTAGAATTTGCAAAAACATCAAACTTTACTTCCCACGTTGCATGAATTTAACTCAACATATATGCATAGTGAAATCCATTTCACAACAGAAACAACAGAGAATATTTCGCTCAATTAGTATCAATAATTTGCAGAATATATGAATCTCCATTGTCTAGTAGCAACCCAAAATATACAGAACAAAATAGCAATTTCAACCCCATTTAACAGAGCATAACATAAAACTTAACCCATAACATCTCCCTTACCTGAAGATAGAAGCAGGCCCGAGGGGAAACCGAGCTTCAATTTTTTCTTCTCTGTTTCCCTGCTTCAACATTCTTCATTGTCACTCTCAGAGTAATACACACAGAGAACAGAATCATTCCGTATCCACCCACTACTGCATACCTATATAGGCAGAGAAGGCTGAAACATTACTTAATTCAAAGAAGGTGGTCCAATACATGATGGCCATGTGGAAATCCTTATCTTGTAGTTAGAGCATTTGAAACAAACTGGTTCAATTATGGACCAACACACCCGGACGTGAACCGATGCCCTGCCCCACCCTTCACCGATCACCCCTGCCATCACTGTCGTCACCGATTCGGTCACCGATTCGGTCACCGAATCGTTCATCACAAAGTCGAGTTACTTGACGATCAACAATTGGAACACTTACCTTGGACAACCACGGAGAGAGACGCAACCCCGCGGTTCCGATCGGCCAAAACCGCAGAGCCCAAGCTCGCCGTTCATCTTGTCCCCTGCAGCCATCGCCAGTAGCTAGCACACCAGACAGCGCGCACCCGAGCCTCGCCGTCGTCCGCCACCTCCCACAGTTCCCTTCTCCTCTCTCTCGATCTCCCTCTCTCTCCATATTTCTCTTCTGTTCGCCGCAAAAGGCCAGGGGCCAAATTAAAATTTCCCCCATTTTGTTTTTTATTTGACCGACTAGCCCTGAATCGGTTCCGGTCACAAGCTGAACCGGTTCAACTTCTTCACCCTTCCTTCTATCAATTTTTCTTCCATATAATTAATTATTCATTTCTTCTTTTAAATAATTACTTCATTTCTCTTCCTTTTAAATAATTTCATCCCAATTCCAATTTTCTTTTCTCCGAATATTATTTGATGATAATTGTCGGTCTAATTTAAATTATTTGATTCGATTTTCCAAATTTATTTCTCACTAAATAAATGCTTGATTGTTATCCAAATATTCCTCAATTAAATTAATTATCAAATAAATCTCTAATTATCCTTAATTAATTATGTGATGAAAATCAGGGTATTACATGTGGTGTGTCAACCGATTCTGTGGGGGTGAGGAGGAAGGAGACCGAGAGAGAGGGAGAGCACTTGGGTGAGAGGAGGACAAAGGGAGAGGCAAGCTTGATGCTGGGCTTCGTCGGTGAGCTGATGGCGGCTTGCGGTGTTTTAGAATTCGCCTTCGGCCATTTGGTGTTGAGAACCCAAGAGAGGATAAAGGAGACCGAGAGAGAGGGAGAGCATACGGGCGAGAGGAGGATGAAGGGAGAAGGCAAGTTTGGTGCTGGCCTTTGCCAGTGAGCTGATGGCGGCTTGCGGTGCTCGGGGTTGGCGTTGTGGGAGAGCTCGTGGTGCGGGAACGAAGAGCTCCCTCGAGTTGCGAACTCCCGTGCACTGCAATTTCTTCTGTGGCGCTGCGAATTTGTTGCCAAGGTAAGTCTGTTGTTTTGCTCTATAATTGTGTTCTGATTATTGGACGAAATTGTTGGAAAATATGGCAGTGATGAAATGCAGGGATGAAATGGTGATGGGCAATAAATTTTGAACGAGCCACGGTCGTCGGCCCTGCAACTGTGGTGTGTCAGCCGATTCTATGGGGTGAGGAGGAAAGAGATCAAGAAAGAGGGAGAGCACTCGAGTGAGAGGAGGACAAAGGGAGAAGGCGAGCTCGGTTCTAGGCTTCGCAGGCAAGCTGATGGCGGCTTGCGGTGTTCGAGGATGGCGTTGTGGGAGCACTCATGCTGCAGGAACGAAGAGCTCCCGTGAGCTGCGAACTCCCGTGCACTGCAATAACATACTCAAATAGTTTCTCCTTACAATTCTATTAAGATAATCAACATGTACCAAACAACATAACTATCTATTTTTGACCATTTTCCTCATATTTTACTTCTCTTTTCTAAATCAATTTCCTTAAACTCAAGGAATTCATAAGAATCATAAAAGAAACTCTTGGTACCTTCAAAATTCCATGAGGGAGAAAGAGAGAGTTCTTGAGCGCTTCTTGAGAAATTTACTTTTCTTTGAAAATTTCTCAAGTCTTCTAGCCTTTATTTTCTAATTAAAGACCTCTTCTCCAACATCAAGCTAGAGGTGTGTATCATCTAGGTGTAGAGATGATAAGTACCTCTTGTCACGACCCGGAGGCGGGCTTAACAGAACCGCCGGGTCAGGTGAACCAATTCTCGGAGAGAACCCAATTACCAGCCCAAGGCGTGAATTATTATGCGAAAGTCTTAACGGGAATAATATCAAGCCCAAATCCAAATCACATGGGTTGGAGTCCACAGAGTGATCAACTAGAGACATGATAGCATAATAAAGCAAAGTACTATGTAGGAATTAAATCAAATAACACCAAAACTAAAATCTCAACATACCAGGAACGGAGGGATTGAACCGACGAACATCTACCCATCCACGGGAAGATCAAAGCACCACCGGGGAACTATATCACCGCCTAGGATGAAAAGTACAAATCCAATGCACCAAACTTACACCCTAATCTGGGGAAAATATAGTCTAAGAGATGAGTGACAAACTTAGTAAGAAAATCGATACTAAATGCAATGCATGTTAAAACCATTTTCCTTATCTTTTGAAAACCACTTCATGCTTCTCATTTACCGTACATGGATTTTAAACATTTAAAATCTCTTTATCATTTTAATAAACCGGATGTGGCTTTGTTCAAAAACCCGCTATATACATAGACAACTATAATCAAAAAATATCCCAACATCATTTTTTGTATGAAAACGTCATCAGTGAAAAATGGATGGTCACACAAGGACCCATCTGTCACTCATCATAGAAAGGTGGCTATCTGTCATGTGAGAAAAGAGAGAATACTAATGACGGCAATATGAAGATCCAGCATGTAACCTAAGTTGCCGATGAACCAAGTTCCGAGTTGACACAACTCGTATAATCGCTCGGATGTGCCGATGGGCCGTAGCCAGCGCCGATACGATCTGTATAATCGGAGTAAGGGATAAGGTTGCTCACGATAGACCGCTTCTCAACTAAATACCTCTGTGTTCCAAATTCATGAAGGTTGCCGACAAGCAGAGCTACGAGTCGTCATGTCACCCATCAAATGAAACATTACTAGGGTAGGTCAATCTCAGTGACTGACAACCTTCAATCCGTTCTCAAAGAAATTGATGGTCACATAAGGACCCACCCAATACATGTCACAAAAGGTGGCTACTCGTCAATAGCAACACTTCATGAGGCAGGAAAGAATACAATTGACAGCGACCTGAAGATCCAACACGTCACCTAAGTTTGCCGACGAGCCAAGCTCTGAGTCGACAAAACTCGTATAATCGCAGTAACGGATGAGATTGCTCATAATAGACTGCTTCTCTACTAAAATACCTCCATGTTCCAAATTGACGATGGTTGCCAACGAGTAGAGCTACGAGCTGTCATGCCACCCGTCAGTTTGAAACGGTACTAGGATAGGCTAATCTTCGCGACTGACAACCTGCCAACTCCATGTGACAAATACCCTAGCAATGTTTAGGGACTTGAAACCCAAGGAAGTGTCATCACCTTCCCATCTCCATTTCCAACTTTCAGGGCTCGAAACCTAAAAATATGTCACCAATGCCCCATCCCCATTTTCTACTTTCAGGGCTAAAAACCTGAGGACATGTCATGAATTCCCCATCGCCATTTCGCATGTAAACGACCAATCTTCACGCAGCAGAAGATTGCACGGGGACAGCCTCGTGATGCTTTAGCGTTAGAGTGCCTAAAGCATCAAGAGAATTTCATCCTCCCTGTGAGTTGTGATTCAGTTATTAGAAAGAATTTTAATTGGGTCACGTGACTTGAAGTTGGTTGCTTTAAGTGCTGTATAAATACTCATCTTTACAGCTCTCTGGAGATGAGGATTTCCTTCTGAAAACTGCTTTGTTCTCGGTAGTAGAAAACAGGGGTAACCAGGAAGAAAGGAAGAAGCTTTGCTGCAATGTGGTGATGAAGCCTTGTCAAGAAATGTATCTCAGGTTAGAGTGCATGGTTTGATGTTTGCAGTAGATGGGTTTGTTCTGTAATTGTTTTTGGTGTAACCTTGAATGATTTTCTAATAAAGATCAGAACCTCTCACCCGTGGACGTAGGACAAGTTTGTTCGAACCACGTAAATCTCTCGTGTATTTTTGTCTCTGCTTGTTGCTTGTTATAAGTCATTAATTCTTGATGGTTAAAACGCTACAATTGGTGCGGTGAGCGTGGACGAACATTCAGCGATTCAAGATTTGATTTCTTGGATTGGAGTTGTTCTTGCTCTTTCTGTATTATGGGTTTGATACATTCTTAGAAATCGAATACTACAATTGGTATCTAAGTAACAGAGGGATTATCTCAGTCATGGCAAGGTTCGAAATTGATAAGTTTACGGGCACGAATGATTTCAGCCTTTGGAGGATAAAAATGAAGGCTTTACTGGTTCATCAAGGACTGACACAAGCCATTGATGAACCAGCCATGAAAATCTTGCAAGAATTGGACAAAGCTAAAGCAGAAGACGTTGAGGCTAAAGCTCACAGCGCAATTTTACTGAGTCTGGGAGATGAAGTCCTGCAAGAAGTTACAGAGGAAAGGAGTGCACTCTTGGTTTGGACAAAACTTGAAGGTCTTTATATGAAAAGATGACTGGCCAATCGACTTTATCTTAAAAAGAAATTATATACATTGACAATGGACGACTCGAAGGAGATGCGTCGGCATGTGGATGACTTCAAAAGGATTATTTTAGATCTGAGCAGTATCGGAGTCAAGATTGAAGAAGAAGACCAGGCCATTATCTTGCTCAGTTCCCTGCCCAAAATTTATGAACATTTCGTAGACACTATGCTCTATGGTAAGCAAACATTAACCATGGAGAAGTTAAGGCTGCCCTCAACTCAAAGAAGTTACAGAAGCAATCTAATCATGATGGTGAAGGATTGTTTGTCCGTGGACAGTCAGAAAGGGGAAGGAGATGTTTCTTCTGTAATAAGGAAGGCCACCTTAAGAAGGATTTCTATGCCAGGAAAAAGAAGCTTAATAAAAGCAATATAAATAGAGGAGATGTTTCAGTCGCATCTGATGGTTATGATTCATCTGAGGTATTGGTGGCTTCAATGGCAGATTCTGGGGAACACTAGGTCCTGGATTCAGGATGTGCTTTTCATATGACACACAAAAGGGAGTGGCTACAAGGATTTTGTAAAACTGCAGGTGGAAAGCTTCTGCTAGGTAATAACCAATCTTGCCAAATAGAAGGTGAGGGCCGTCTACAGATCATAATGCATGATGGGTATATAAGAAAAATTGATAACGTCATGTTTGTTCCTGGTCTGAAAAGGAATCTATTGTCAATAAGTTTGCTGGACAAATCAGGTTACATTGTTCAGGTAAACAATGGAACAATGAATGTTTTGAAAGGAACACTTACTGTGATGAAAGGCAGTTTGCAAAGTGGGTTATATATTCTGCAAGGAAAGACAGTCACAAGTGAATCTCCATGTATGAATCAAGCCCAAGAGACAGATAATCAGCAGTGGAACTTACAGTTGGAACATGTAAGTGAGCGAAGTCCACCTTCTTCATCCAGTATTCATGTTGAGGTGGAGTCAACTGAGGAAGAATGAGTAGATGATGTGGACAAGCTGGTGGATTACAAAATCTCCAGGGCCAGGTTGGAGAAAGTCATCAAACCGGTTCTGAGGTATGAATATACTGGAAAATGTGCATATGTTCTCAAGTTGTCAGTTGGCTTGTATAATTCAGAAAGGTGGAGTGATAGACAATTGTGGTATAAAACAATTGTTTGTGGCAAGTTTATGGATATCAGTGACATAATGTTGTGGAAGAAAATTCCACGGTACTGGAACAACTGCTTTGATAAGGTTGTTTCAAGGAAGAGTATATCTTCAACAATTTCAAAATTGAAGGCCAAGGATTTTGAAAGGGAACATATGGGTCAAGCAAGGAAATTGCTTGAGGTTGAGATTTTGAGGAGGAGAAGACAAAGAACGATTGTCTTAACTCAAAATAGTTATATGCAGCAGATGGAGTTCAAGGAAAATCCTGCAAATATGCTCACCAAGTCTTTTACAGTGACTAAGTTTAGGCATTGCTTAAACTTTGTAAACATACAAAGGTAATTGAACAAATGCTGTGTTGGTGTTAAGGTCTTGATCTTCTTTCGTAATACTGATTCAAGGTGGAGATTGTGAGTTGTGATTCAGTTGTTAGAAAGAATTTTAACTGGGTCACGTGACTTGAAGTTGGTTGCTTTAAGTGCTGTATAAATACTCATCTTTACAGCTCTCTGGAGATGAGGATTTCCTTATGAAAACTGCTTTGTTCTCGGTAGTAGAAAACAGGGGCAACCAGAGAAGAAAGGAAGAAGCTTTGCTGCAGTGTGGTGATGAAGCCTTGTCAAGAAATGTATCTCAGGTTAGAGTGCATGGTTTGATGTTTGCAGTAGATGGGTTTGTTCTGTAATTGTTTCTGGTGTAACCTTGAATGATTTTATAATAAAGATCATAACCTCTCACCCGTGGATGTAGGACAAGTTTGTTCGAACCACGTAAATCTCTCGTGCATTTTTCTCTCTGCTTGTTGCTTGTTATAAGTCATTAATTCTTGATGGTTAAAACGCTACACTCTCAATGTACATAACAAATCTTCTCGCAGTAGAAGATTTCACGGAATAAACTCGTGGTGCTTTATCGCTAGAGTGCCTAAAGCATCAAGAGGATTCATCCTCCCAATGTACATATCATATAACTCATCTTCTCATAGTAGAAGATGTCATCGGATAGCCTCATGATGATTTAGCACTAGTGTGTCTAAAGCATCAAGAGGATTCATCCTTCCAATACATATGCACAGATATCACATCATCAGTATGTACAGAATATCAACAATCTACCATGTACAAAATATAAACGTGAAGAAACATACGTATACGTAAAAACTAACGTGCTGTCGAACAGTCCTCATCGGGTTTTCAGGTGTGGTATCCCACAAAATAGCAGTTTTGAAAACCATGATGCAATGCAGTGCAAAAAGTATAGAGATCCCTACCTTGATGACAACCACGACACACTTACCGACAAACTAGCTCCACGCGCTGTCGTAAGTGAAAATCAAACAACTGATATCTCCAGAACCTTCATCGAAGAAAATGCTCAGTCGTGGCAAAACTAGCCTCCCCACGGCGACTGTCAGCCAGAATGATCCCGGAAGCTCAACCTCTCTCCATCAGAGAAGTTGGCGGAAAGTAGCTCCTCGACAAGCTCACCGACGCCCGAAGCTTGGAATCCCGAGTCCCCTGCCTTGACCGAACCTCCCCTCGCAAAACCTCCTCGAACGGACAACATAGCTGCCACGTTCGACAGTCCTCAACCACCTGCGACCACCACTGGTCGAAATCGTCGATTCCCGCTCGGAATGCCAAGCCCCGTCGACGGAGTCGATCTCTCGCACGTCGTCTCACCTCCCTCTAGGTCGAAGATCAATGGGGAAAAAATCATTTTTCCCCTTATATCTTCATTTTAAAATAAAACTTTAATTTATTTATATTATATAATATAATATATTTATTAAAAACATATATTATATAATATAATATATGTATTAAAAACATATATTATATATTACGTTATCCTAATTTAAAAATCTGATTAGCTTAGAATGGGAATCGAAAATAATTATTTAGTCAAAGTAATTTACTAAAAATATTTCCAAAGATAAATTCCCGCTCGAAAAAACTCAATTTGACCGTTTTACGGGAAAATGCACACGTGGCCGCTAAGCGACAAAACGAGTCAACTCTTCCACATTTGACAAAAATTCGTGAAAAATTTACATGTGACTTTTTAAAATCATTTAAAAAATCTCGGATTTAACACCTCTCCCATAAACCAATCAAAACATAACTTTGTACTTCATTTTAGGTGACTTTTCATATTACTGGTTGACCACTTTTCAAACGTTAGTCCGCAACAAATCTACATGTGGCTCAACTACTCCATTTCATCACACTATTGATCAACCTCAAAACAACCCGAGAACCCTAGGTTTCACTCTGTCCTATTTGCCGTAGACCACCCACATAATTTTAGTCGATCGCAAAACAGCTAGAGAGCAACCATATTTCAATCTGTACATAGTTTGGTCAATCAACCAGCACAGCTAGTCGATCACTCCCCTGCCAAACTATATATAATCATAAAAAATTTCTTTCCTCCCAACAACCTTAAACCTAAGTTATAATATCAATTCCAATAATCATCAACTATCATTTTTATTTCACTTTAAACTTAATATGATAAGAATTCGGGGTATTACAATTTCGGTGAGACAGTTCCCCTTATCGGGACTTCCGTTAGTGTTGTGCACTCCATACACATCCACTTAGTGAACTTCGGCCAAATCATGATCTAATTGGACTAACAGGCTTATCCACCATAGGACCAACCTTTGGGACAGTCTTTACTCAACCTCTCATATTCTTTCTTACGTATCTTAATTTCTATTTTTGTCTTTCTTACATGAAAACTCATACATGAAAACCACTTTCGTTCTTTTCTTGAAAAACATGATGCATGAAACATACATAATAATCTAACATACACGAACATAACAGTAAACATATCCTCGATCAATGTTTCAATATGAATAGTAAACAAGCAATTATCATATCCTTGATCAATGTCTAAATAAACAATAAGCAGACATCATATCCTCGAACATAAACTATAAACAAGTATCATATCCTCGAACAACAGTCCAAAGGCATCATAGACAGAATAATCATCAAAACACACAATACCTAGCGTCTTTATGATGTAGGCCAAAGGTCAAGCACAAGCAAACATCTCTTACCTTGACATCTTAGTGGTCATCAAACTATTTGCAACGACTCGATTTTATTTACTTTGAAAATCATGTAAATTTAAAACATTTCTTTTTATAAAAACATCAGAATATTTTCCTTTTATAAAACTCGATCATTAAAACTCTTTATTCAAATCATTTATCAATTTTAGCGGAAGTAATAAAATCATTTTATGAAAAACGGCGAAATTAAAATAAAACATTAAAGAATCTTAAATAATTTACAAATTCTTTTACAAATAATCTCATTTAACTCTTTAGCCCAGCCAGCCACAATATCCGCCCGTGCAAATCTTTCGTCAACTGTCTTTAACCTGATCACCTGTGCGTATACCTACATCGCAAGACTTAACTAATGAGCCTAATGCTCAGTAAGTGATATGAACTAAAATGTATGATGCACATGTCATGCAACTCTTAAATCTCTTTTCTTTAACTATTTATGTTTCTTTTCTTTCTTTCTTTTATTTTCTTTTACCGTTTTCTTGATCTTCACTTGGCTTTCTTGACTTGACTTTACTGTTCATTTCTTTACTTAATCGTTACCTAACTTTATCTTGAAAGGTGTTGGAGATGTCTAAACTTGACGAGGCGAACCTCACATCCCCAGATGACCCTGTTTGTCTTTATTTTTTCTTTATCTTTACTTTATCTTGAAAGGCGTTGAGAATGTCTAAACTTGACGAGGAGGAGCAGCCAACTAAACCTCACATTCTCAAGCGACCCCGTTTATGTTTGTTGTTGTCTTAATCTTGAAAGGCATTGGAAATGTCTAACCTTGACGAGGAGGAGTAGCTAACTCAACCTCACATTTCCAGACGACCCCATTATGTTATTTTTTATCTTGAAAGTGTTAGAGATGTCTAAACTTGACGAGGAGGGGCGGCTAACCCAACCTCACATCTCGTCACACTCATTTACGTTCATTATCGTTTCGTTTCTTCTTTGTTTCCTTTTAACATTTCGTAAACGTTTCATTTCTTATTTGTTTCCTTTTTAACATTTCATAAACGTTTCGTTTCTTCTCTATTTTCCTTTCTATCATTTCGCTTCTTCTTTGTTTCCTTCCTTTCAAAACCATGCTTAAAAGTCATTTTCGTATCTTTTTGGAAAACTATGATGCGTGATGCTCGTGAATGCATACATTCTCTATTAAGGAAATCTAATAGCGCAACCAACATACAATTCATGCTTATAAAACTGTAAACAACGAGTAAACACCGAAACATGCTATTAAATACTGTAAACAACAAAACATGCATCTCCTATTTCTTGCGATGTAGGGTCCGAAGACGAAAGCAAATGCATATCACTTACCTGGCGTCCGTGGCGTGCTTAACACTCTATTATTTTCTCGTTAGTACCTAAACCATTAAATTCACGTATTATTAACCTTACATTTCACAATCTGCATACGGACAACATAATAACATCCTTATAATGTTGCTCATTCCATCAATGTGTCATGATAAATTAACTCTACAAATCCGAATATTATTTTATCATGAAACCATATCTTTCATAGCCAATAATGGCCAATATGCACAATATATGCAACCCAAACGAAGAGGCAGTTTACCAATCAAGAACACTTAAAGTAGAGTAGAGAACTATTTAATTCTTCTCAAACCTTTCATTAATTTATAACTCAATATAATTACTAAATCCAACTTAGCAATTTATATCTAACAATAGTCTTCAAGACAAATCCAACCTTAACAGATGCGATTACCAACAAGGCTACCAAAAGGATAAACTTAATCAGCAGAGCGCCATCTATTCATCCATGATATCAATTTGGTGATAAATAATCCAAAACAAGGAATCAATAACTAATCTAAAATCAATCAATGGCATATATTCCACAACCACATGATACTAGAGCAATACAACCCATCTTATTCATGTTTTTGGAATTAGCAGACACCAACCAAAGACACAAAATGTGTATTAACTAAACAACATGAATTTCCAGAATATCTACCCATAATATGCTAAAACAGATTCACAAATGTCCTTCCATAATTTCATCTGCCAAGGTTGTATGAATTTAAACAAACTCCATTTCACAACAGAAGCAACAGAGAGGGTTTTCATCAATCAAAATATCAATACTTGCATAATATAGGTTTCCGCTGTCTATCCAGTAACATCTAGAAGGACACAGAACAACAGAAATTCCAACCACATTTAACAGAGAAGATCCTTTGTACACTAACAGCTAACAACATAAAAACTCAACCTAAAACTGACATCTCTGTTACCTGAAGACAGGAGCAGACCCGAGGCAATCCAGCAGCTTCACACCTCATTCTTCTTCATTGTTCTTACACCAGAGTTCTCGGTCATCACTGTCAAATTCCTCCCAAGAGTACCCGGTCATCACTTCTTCACTGTCACTCACACCAACTTCTCCACTTTTCTATCACTTTTCCTTCTCTACACCCGAAATTCCACTACACCAGACGACTTCTATCCGAGAGATAGCCACTGCCAATATATATAGGCAGAGAAGACTGGAGAATTACACATCTCAAGGAAAATGGTCCAATACCAAACAACCACGTGGAAGCCCCCATCTTTTCAGGAGAAGAATAACCGGTCCAATTTGGAAATCATAGACCCAGATCAATCCAAATTCTCCAGCGAACCGGTGCCCTGCCTCCAGCCTCACCGATCACCCCTGCCATTCGTCCCAGCCAACGACCAACAACAGGAAGCCATTGAGGAGGAAGAAATTGACCGAACATACCTCCAATTGTCGCCGAAAATGCAGCCCGCAGAAATCCCGATCCAATTCGTGCCCTAGCCCGCACGTTCGCCGTTCGTCGTGACGACCGCAGCCCATCGTCGTCGTCACCAACATGCCGGACAGCACGCCCACAAGCCATCGCCGACGTCCCGCTCTCCCGATCACCTGTCTTCTCCGATCGGCCTTCCCGTTCGCTCACCCCTCTCTCGTTCTCGTCTGTCCCTCTCGGTCTCTCCTCTTCTCTTCTCTTCTCCCTCATTTCTTCTATTAATTAAAATAAAACTTAATGTAATAATTAATTAATCCCCATAAATTCACTCCACATATATTTAAATAAAATCGAGTTATCCAATTATTTTGGATCGAGTCTAACTAATACCGATTTAATCCATATATAATAATTACATAATATCCCGATAATTTATTCAACTAATTCGAATATCTCTAATTAATTTTCAATCTATTATTTTTTAAATTCCAATAAACTTTTTTCTATGCTGACTTCTCCCTTTAAAAAACAAAGAGTTAATTACTAAAAGAATAACTCTAGCTTTACTTACTATCGAACACAACATCAGAAACTAAACAGTGGAACCTACCTCGAAGACTTAAAAGGACAGGTCTCACCCGAGAGCTTGAGTGAGAGCTCTCTCGTCCATGGAGGTTCTCGGGTGATTAGAGTCTAACTCAATCCCTCTAATTTATAGAACACTAACCAAAGAACTTCGCGGGATAAAATCCCATGAAATCGTGTCTAAATTCTATCATTTCCTAAGCTGTCAAAGAATCAAAATGTAGCTTGCAAGAATCTAGAAAACTACCTTAATTTAAACCTGCCTGAGCTATAGTGGATGCGCCATAGCGAACGTCTGCAACAACCCACTCAACTAATGACCAACATACATGTCAATACTTGCGATCGCCAAAGTAACTGCAGATGCGAACACTTCTGTGGAAGTCAATGCTTCCACTGGAACTCCAATCCAAAGGCTCACCATTTGCCACGTGTACTAATTTATCGCTAAAACCCATCTGCAGATGCTAATGCGCCCACGGACCGCAAACTCATTAAATCAAATGATGACGTTTCACATCGTATAAAACCTATTCGTGGACACCAATCCATTTGCGGAAGTAAACGCTTCCACTAACATGCTGCTAACCGAAGACATTACTAATCCAAACGACGCCGTTCATATCACCTAAACATGCTACCATGGACACAAACATAGCCGCGAAAACACGTAATAACCTAAAACGTTGATGTTTCTATTTACATAACGCTCCCAAACGACATCTTTCCCTTCCATAGAAGAATCTTTTCCTAATCCAATGGCTCACACTTCTTCTGCTAAACTAAATACAGCCCCACATTCTTCCACGCCTGAGTAGCATCCAACGCTTTAGTGGAAGAATCATTCTTAAATATAACGATTTTCGTTGCACTCACTAATCTAATCCTACAGTCCAGAACACTCATGCACTTAAACACATCAAACACTCGTACGGAAGCATTTTTTCTTGAATCCAATGTTCCATGTTCCTTTCGCTAAACTGATCTAACGGTCCAGCATCCTTCTACATCAAACACTTCCGTGAAACATCTTTTTCTACCGTAAATCTCAATCATCTCTAACCCTCATCCAATGGCTCCAGAAACATCTGAACTCCCTACACGTTATTTTCCTAAATTCCAAAGTTTAACATATTTAACTATTAATTAAATATTTTCCTTAACTACATTATTCTCACCATATTTCTTTACTAATCCTCAGCTTTCCTAATGATCAATAATTAATCTATTAAATTCTAAATTGGCGTATTACTTAATTAAACTATTTGTGAAAATTCTAGATATTATATGTTATGCTTTTGACTGTTGCCTTGATTTCTTTTAGTAGTTTCATGATAAGGATGTGATGACGTAATGATTTTGGTGACATATTGTTGTTTTGTTTTGCATGTGAAAATAGACTGAACTAACATTAGGGTTTTATGTTTTGTATGGTATGATCACGTGTGTATCTCATACATCATGAAAAAACATTTTCATTTAGAAATACTAAAAGACTGAAAAACTAAATAAACATAAATAATCGCTTTGTGGGGCGGAGTTGAGCTAGCTGTCCCACATGAGGTGGACCAAATAGTGTCACTCGCCCCTAGATTTAATTACCTTCAATGATTGGATTGTTAAGTGGAAGAAAAATAAAGAAATAAAGACTTAAAAACGAAAATACATGTTTTATAAATTACATCACACACACACACACACACACACACACACACACACACATATATATATATATGCATCTCTTACTAAGTTTTAGCCTCATAGGTAATTATGTGATGTATGTGAGAAAAACTTTGATGATGGAAATATGTAATGGATGCATTTGAAGGAGTACTCTCATAGGCGAGATTACAATATTGTTGGAGCGGTATTGACTTGTGGGTGAAGGCTCAAGAAAAGCAAATTGAAATGAAAGACCTTTATTTAAATTATGTTTTTAAATATTTGGATTTAATTTAAGGCATTTTACAAGGTTTTTAGACAGTTGAATAATGTTATAGGTTTTATGTTATTTTATGTTGAGTTTTAACTACGTTTGAATTTTTATTTAGATTTTATAAAAAAATTTCACTTTATATTTTATTTTTCAAAGGCATTTTTATTCGTCCTATTTTTCATAATATATGGATTGATTTTTAAAAAATGATGATACCAAATTTGGGGGGGAAAGAGCTCTGATACCAATTTGGGGGGGAAAGAGCTCTGAAAACAAAGAGGATAAAGAGAAAACCGAAGGAAATGTATTGCACAAGAGAAATTTTACAAGAGAGAAAATAGGACTTCCGATAATGGTCGGTGTGTTCTGTAATCTCTAAAACACACGCTTAAATAGAAAATAGAAGGGAATCTTGGCTGAGGTAAGGGCTCACGTGATAAGCAATTACTAAGCACAATTATTAAGGTCGGGTGCTCATTGGGCCCCATCGACACCTTTAATAATTCTACTTTTACAAAAGCATATTCTTTCTTTTACAAAGCAAGCATCTTTCAAACCAAACAAACACTAACAAACAAACAAAAACGACAAAAACTTAATAATTCACCCAACACTCCAGAACCACGGGTGCAAGTGGTCTTATTGCAATACTATGTGGGCTCCATTCATTAAATCATATTGGTGCAGCCTCTCGTCCAATAAGTTCCTGTAACTGGTATATTACAGCTGCAATTTCTTCTTCGTCTCTTTGTACGTTTTGGAGCCACATTCACCAATAATTGTCTTTGGTTGAACGTAGTGAACAGAAGAGGGTTCTAAGGGATAAGACTTCTTGTAGTTTGTTAAGAACGATGATTGTGTGTTGGCATTGTTGTTCCCTAAGTTCAATGACTCGTTGTTGAATCCAGTGAGATTCTGTAAGTGACATTGGTTGAGTGGAGTAACTGATGAGTTCTCGGATTTCTTCAGCTCGATTAACTTGTGTATTAGGTCGTTGATTTTGTCCTACCATGTGTTTCCCATCTTTTCAATGGCTGTGATGACTGCTGTTGTTTCTGTAACAACCTGTGGATAAGATATTAGAAAACAAACTAATCGGGACAAAGCATCAGATAAACTATTATCTTTTCCTTTGATATGTTCGAATTCAATACTAATTCTGGATCCTGTAATGAAATCAGTAAAGGCTATCCATCTAACCCTAGATGGTTTGTTCTGATTGGTCTTATTGTAAAAACTGATTATAGCCTGGCAGTCTGTGCGTACTGTTAGTTCCTTCTTATCCAAGTAATAGATTTTTAATGCTATTAAAGAATTCATGCAAACATGAATTTCAGCATCTATTGTTGACTTTACTTGGGGGAATTTTCCACTAGCATATGTACAAATTTTTTCTTGGGACTTAGGATCATTCTTATTTTTTTTTTTCCATTTGCATATTCCTCCCCATCCTTCCATGCAATCTTCTGTTTCTAAGATAATATGAGCTTTTTCTGGAGGAAGCTCTAGGTCTGGTAAGGCTTTGATTTTTTCTTTGATATTTCTGATTAACTCATAATCAGAGTCCTTAAGTCTTTTATCACCATGAATACCGATCTTGGAATATAACGGTCCTAGGAGAGTTCCCAAGTTAGGAATATAGGAGCGGGCATAATTTAATAAGCCTAACCATGATCTCATTCCTTTCTTCTCTTTCAGTTGCTCTGTATCAAAAGATATGATTTTCTTGATAATATGGGGCTGGAGTCAAATTTTTCCATTGCCTATAGTAGTTCCTAGGAATTCAATTTCTTGAACTGCTATCTTCATCTTTGTGGCGGAAAGAACTAATCCTCATCTTTTAACACGTTGGATAAATTCCTTGATATGCTGAATATGTTCCTTTTCATTCTGTGAAAAGATTAGGATATCATCAATATATACAGCAAGGAATGCTTCTATACCTTTGAAACATTGATCCATTTTTCTTTGAAATATTGCAGGAGCATTTTTAAGACCATAGGGCATAACTAACCATTCAAATAACCCTTGTGGTACTATAAAGGAGGTCCACGGTATACTTTCTTCTTCCATTGCAACTTGATGGAATCCACTTTTCAAGTCAAACTTAGAGTAAACTTTACTATGTCCCACTCTTTGGATTATCGTATTTATATCGGGCAATGAGTATTGATCTTTGTGAGTATTATCATTGAGAGTACGATAATTATATACCATACGTTCTTTACCTCTGATTTCCAGTCCAGTTATTGGATCAATTGAAGTCCCTGAGTTGACTATCATGGCCATAGTCCTGTGTTTGCTTTTGCTGGGCCTGATAATTTTTAGCTGTAATAGGGCTTCCACATGTGTCTGAAAAGAGTCACTCATAGCAGGAGTGACGTGTTTAAGCGGCTTATCCTGTATTGTAATATCAGGATTTATAATTTCAAGCTTACATACCACTTGATTTTTCGTCCAGTGTTGAAGAGGATTTTCCCCAATGTACCCTTGGAGTCGTAGTTCATCCATTTCTTTCTGAAATTTGTTCTGAAAAACTTTATTAGTAATGATTGAAGATGAACATACCATTTCATTTAAATTGATATTCAAGGCCTCTTGTTGTATCATTTCCTCAATTGGATGTTGATCAAGTTCATCTGTTGGGATTTCTTGGATAATACTAATAATTTCTGGACTTGTTTCAATAGTAGTGATGGTTTTGTAGAAGGTGATTATTCTTCCTTCTATACGTAATCCTCCTTGCATTGCTCTTATAAAATTGCATCCAAGTAACATCTGTATTCCGTCATCTAGAATTTTCATTGGGAAGCAGTAGGTGAATGGAATCCTGAAAGAATTTTCTTCTATAGTCATTGTTCCTGGTTTTAATTTCTTCTTTGCTTCCTATGTTGAGTTTATGCCATCAAATTTAACAGTGTAAGGGCTATCTTCAATTGCATCTGGTGGCACAGAATTTATATCTAGGCAGCACACTGTTGCTCCAGTGTCTAAAATAGCTCTAAGAGAGAAGGGTTTTACTCCAGGGATATTGAACTTAATCATTATGTTGTAAAGTCGGTTGATAGTTCTTCTGGATGCTGTTTTGCAAGAATGGTCTACCCAAACCTTGACTTGTTCTGTTGAGCCGAACCCTTTTTCTCCTCTTTCAGTGTTTGTTATTTCACTGATTTCTCTGACCTTTATGGTTTCTTGATATTTTTCAAGTATCAATTGGGCTATCCTGTTGCCTTGTTTGACAGAATAATTTGTATCTGAATGATTAAATAAAATGACTTTGATTACTCCAGTGTAGTCAGGATCAATTACTCTAGCTTCAACTGTAATTGAATAATTGAGAGTTAAGCCAGATCGTGAAGCGATTCTGCCATAAGTTGAGTTGGGTAACTGAATACTGATTCCAGTACTGACATTAGTCATTTTGCCAGGTGGTATATCCTTGTCTTCATCCGCGAATAAATCATATCCAGCTGATCCTATTGTTGATTTTATGGGAATTAGACATGTTGGGCTTCTCCTTTTGATCAGTAATTCTTTCATGTAAACTTCTTCTGGTTGAAAGGTCGTTGATCCTTCTTGATAGGATGTGAATCCTATCTCTGGTCTGGTTTTGTCATACATTATAGGTAATGTATTGAATTCTTTTTCTAATGTTTCGCCCAAGGATTGCTGCAGCCTTTGATTTTCATTAGACAGATGTATGATATATCCCAGTAATTCTTGTATAAAGTCCTCATTACTTTGATGAATAGGGAATTCAGGCGGGGCTACTATTACTTCCTGTCCAAAGTAATATCTTGAACATAAAGGGCAGGTAGTTGTTTTGCATAGTGAACAATGGCTTCGCATTCTTTTGATAGTGGGCTCTTTACATGCAGAGCAGAATTTATACTGTCCTTCAAGTTTTGTATTAAATTGCCATTGATGTTGACATTCTTCCTGATTTTGTGGGAGATTAACCTGCTTTCTCCATCCATAAGGATTTCTTAAGACAAATGTTGTTTCCGTATAAGGAATATCGATTAAAATTGTCCTAACAGCTTAACTAGTCTCTTCTCCTTCAGAAAGACTGCATATAGCATCGCTTAGATCTTCATCCATATCTACTGAGATAACATCCCAATCAGATGGTAGGTCTATATTTTCCATAATTGCAGCTCGGTGAAGATTCCCTCTTTTATTTTTACATTCTTTCCCAAAATGCCCATAATCTCCACATATAAAACATTTGCACTTCTTCTACTTATCATGGTTCTTTCTTTTGAATACTCGAATATGAGAATCATGAGGTTTACCTTGATAGGTTTTTGACTTTCTCAATCCATATTTCTTTTTCTGTTGGTAGTAGCCAGGAATAGGGATTTCTCTGCAGAAGTCTAGATCTTTAAGGTTTCTCTGAAATGCAGCTTTTGTACAAAGTTCTTTTAAGTATTGGTATGCAAAATGTATTCTTGGAATTACACCGACAGTTGCTCCAGGAAATTTCTTCAAGAAGGCCTGCTCAATTTCATTACCTATTAATGGTGGCATTTTCCTTGTGAATTTTTCTGATATTTCCGGAGAAGTGTACATTTTGCCGGACTTTGCTGCTAATATCTTAAAATCATTCATGTACCTGAGTAAATCTTTAACATGATCGCATGTTAATCTATCCAAACCTTGATACGCCCTGTTTTGTTCATCAGTTGATCCTTGAGTAGGATTTTCAAGTAGAAATACTTGTCTGATTTGTGAGAGGACATTTTGAGTTTCTTCCGCGATATTTACTAAGCTTGTGTAATCATTTGGATAAGCCATCCTCCATTGAATCCATGTTTTCTTTTCTATTTCTCCAAGGAGATTTTCAATATAATTTACCTTAGTTTGATTGTCTACCCAAACCTTGTCATTAGATAAAATATCATTATATAATCCGATTTCTGGTGGGAGAACCAATAATGCTCTAGTTTGATGCTAAGCTGGTGGCAAGTTCCACTGTCCACTATAAAATTTTTCAAAGTCTTTGACTCTACCTTTTATCTTTTCAGTATTGAAACAAAATTGCTGTTGTGAGTCAAGCTTTTGTGTTGCTGGGGGATACATGGGTAATCCCATCATTGAGTCTTGTGGTGGCTTATAAGTGGATGTTATAGATGACGAAGCTGCTCTTACTTCGAGCTTTTGTACTTGCTCCTCTAATTCCTTTCGTTTTTTTGGGTAATCTAGCTCATTATTTGTATGAGCTTCTATCAGATCGTGCATAAGAGCATAATGTATTGTGGCATTGAATTCATCATCTTCTGCGTCGCTGAATTCATTTTCTTTTTCTGAATAGAAGGGATTTATGAATTCGTCATCAGAGGGATAATCTGATTGATCCCTTATAGTATCACTCTCTTCCATAACTTCGTTTACGGAGGTGCTTGCAATTCATATTAGCAAGATGTAGGGATCATATATATATCATCAAAGGGTTCAAACGGTTCATCTTCAGAGATGACTATAACGCCTGCAAATTTCCGAATTTCCTCTTCATAAATGTCAATATCTCCTGTGTTGACAGATACTGAGGCTCTTTGGAGAATATCTTGATAATTCTAAAATCACATTGAGATCGCACCGTCAGATCTTGATAATTGTACTTGGTAATTGCTTATCACGTAAGCCCTTACCTGAGCCAAGATTCCCTTTTATTTTCTATTTAAGCCGGTGTTTTAGAGATTACAGAACACACCAACCATCATCGGAAGTTCTATTTTCTCTCTTGTAAAATTTCTCTTATGCAATACATTTCCTTCGGTTTTCCCTTTATCCTCTTTGTTTTCAGAGTTCTTTCCCCTGACATGTTATGTTTTTCATTTCACTTCACTACACTACACAAATAAAATATTATTTATATAAACTCAATTGCAACAGAGTTTCTTGTTATTTTGGCATTTTTCCACCGAAATATCCAAAAGACTTGTTCAAAATTAAAAGTAGAGTGGAAAACTACAATATATATTTTTCACAAATTAAAACAAACAACAATAGGAATATAATTTGCGACAGAGATCCACTTAACATTCTTCCTTTATTTAAGAGTTTTTCATTCATTGATTATCTAAAATGTTCACTTAATATTGAAAATAGAGTGAGAAATTACAAAACTATAAAGTGCGAAGGCTAGAGTTTCTTTGAATGCATTAAAAAAGGGAACATAAAAAAAGATAAGTTTAAATAGAATTACAATTACAATTACAATTACTCTTAAAGATAAATAAATAGTAAATAATCTAACACTAACATCAAAACTAGCAAGTGATTTACCAACAAACGTCTGGCTTTGGCGAAGGAAAGAAACAGCTTCAGCTTTTGCGTCGATCCCAATCTCGTACTCAGTTGCACAATTTCTCCGACTTCATTTTCCCAGCTCTAAGTGTCTACGAGAATGCGGATCTCACTGTTAATTCACCGCTTGATGGATCTAGAGATGCTTCCAACTCCACACAAGAGCCACCGGACTCGTGGATCCCACACTTGACGGGTTTAGCCAGAAGCTTTACTCCTTGCTTCCAGTATCTCTTATCTGCTTATTGGATTAGGAAATGAAAGTTGTGTACCAACAAATTAGTAGACAATTTTCATTTAAATCATTCTCTGAAATTTCAAACTCTACCTGGACCAGTTGAGATGACAATGGAATTATCTGAATCCATCACCCAATCAATCCAGAGAGCAAATCCATGACATGTTCCAGATTTAGCAACTTTGATCTACAATGAACATTCAATTCCATACCACTTGTAATTTGCTCATGTTATTACAGACAGAAAAACTGGAAATTGTCATTAATATTACCTCTAGGTTAGTTTTACTTTTACACGTGGATACAGTAAATTGTTTTAGCGGATTGGACAAATTCTAACAAGAGCAAGAAGTGACAAATACTGTATCAGTGATGGACAAGTGGCTTGGCAACACCCCTGCACGGGTGGCAGCAGCGCCACTTCTACTCATCACTGTTGCTTTTGTTCTAGGGTCTGACCCGACCATGGCCGAGCATCATGCAAAGGCGATCGGGGGAGAGGCCCTGGCAGCAGCTAGGGGAATGTTCATCCAGTTGGGTCTCCCCCGCAATTCGGGTCATTTTTTTCCCTAGCAGCAGTAATATGTTTCATGGCCGAAGAGCTAGAATGACCATAAATCAAAATTTACATAGAATACCTGGGCTTTTCCATTGCATGCAAATATTGGTTTCAAGAAATCAAACTCCATGACTGTGAATACCTCACTCAATTCCTGAAATGTGTTTTTTCACAATGCAGATTTTTCAATCTTCACGAAAACTTTCTATTTTAGCAAAAAGGAAAAGAATGAACATGAATTGGAAAAATTACTTGGTACTCTCCACACTGCCAAATGTAAAATGGGAGAAAAGGACCTTCCAGGGAGCCCGGTAATTCACCACAAGCTCCCAACATTGTGTTAACATTTGAATGATCAAAACCTTCAACTTTGCTCAAGCAACGCCGACTATTCCAAAGGTCCTGCTCCAAAAAAATACCAAATTATACTTAAATCTTAAAAGAAAAGAGGGAAATTTCCAATACAACAATTTGTTTTTAGGCAAGAGAACCAACTGGGAGAGACATGG
Source organism: Begonia loranthoides (assembly GCA_022433065.1). Taxonomy (NCBI): domain Eukaryota; kingdom Viridiplantae; phylum Streptophyta; class Magnoliopsida; order Cucurbitales; family Begoniaceae; genus Begonia; species Begonia loranthoides. Next base: position 12,338,250 of record CM039470.1, on the reverse strand, counting down.
CACACGCCCTTAATATTCCTTTCCTTGGAATTATTACAACATTGTCTGAAAGGGCAGCGTCGAGTATTGATCTCTCCTTCCTTCAAAGTCATTAGAAAAAAAAAAAGGCAATTTATATGATGGTATTTGAAGGGACTGCCACATATTGACAATGAGTTCACATATTTTGATCCATCATTTATGGTACTACCATAAAAGTAAAATACACTATTCTGAGAGGTAATTATGCGTTCAGGATCCACCCATCTTATGAAATCTTGATCAAAATATAACTTAAATAGTTCGATCAAATTTGACATAATAACTTGAGATTTTGGGAATTTATATGGCATAATTTCTCCTCTTTTAATAATAAATGTTCGCCTGCATACTCTATATCTTTCATTAGTTCATAAGAAATCTTTCATTAGTTCATAACAATAAATATCAAACTTTTCAAAGATACCAAGAAACACATCATTAGGAGATAAACTAAGAAACTGAAATCAATGTAAACTCAGTCACTTAATCTCGTGAGATAATTGATAATTTAGGAAAAGACAGATTATAAAAGAGTTGCAGATTCTACACATGGTAAAGCCAACAATTATCAGTCAAGTGACCTGTGATATGAGCACCATACATCAAATAATAATGGCCTTTCAATTATTAGAGTCTTGCAGATTCCAATTTCAAATGAAGTTAACATTTACATATGTTTGGGAAGTTATCCAACAAACAGACTACAATGTTAGAGACGCACCTCAAGTACATGTGCAGTTTGATCAAGTTAGAATCCAGTGGTTGGTAAGGAGAACTTACCATCGTTAAATGAAGTAATCTCCATCATTAGTGTAGGAGAGAGTAGAAGAATTGTGATGTTGAACTCAACCAATTTAGAAGGATCACTTATGGTGGCAATGATGAACATAGGAACTCATTACTCAGAATTAAACGACAATGTAAATTGATCAAGAATATTAATCAGGCAAAAGTCGAGCAACAATGCTTGACTCAGAAAATACCCTACTCCACGAGCTCTAGAAAACACCCCCAAGAGCATGGACTCCTACTTTCAATGTTGAATACCATTTTGTAGAAATATCATTAATCATGGCTCTTCCTTGCAACATTCTCTTCCTTTGATGACTCCCTCTACCCCCATCATTCTCCTTTGCCAACACACTCCACTACTTGAATAACAAACTTTGCATAACTAATAATGCCCATCACACACAAAACTCAAAATGCCCTTTCCTATTTTTTTCTCAACAATACTCCCCCTTTTGAGACTGACATCATCCTCAAGATCCTAGTAGGATGTCTGATCTTCTCCTCCCATGGATCTTTAATATACCTCTGTCCCAAACAAAATACAGAAAACGGAGCCAGGTGTATGTCCAGAAACATTTATCTGTATTTTTGCAATTATCCCAGCGCCACTTGGGCCTCGTGTATTTTCTCTTCAATTGGTATTGGATGGATCTGTACACTTTAGGCTCAAAATTAAAGCACATGGCATATTTCATTTCCACCATCCAGTATGAGTCTCTTCTTCTAGAATCCAATCTACTAGATTTCCAATCCGGCTCACTATTTGATCTGACTTAATACCCATGACATAATTTGATCTTCCTTTGTAGTCTAACTTCTTTCATTCCAAGCCAAGCCAAAATAGTTTTTCATAATCGAATCCCTAATTTTAGATGGCCCACCAAATAGTATGAGACATATTGGAGAAGTAGAACCCTAGCAACATGGAAAGACCCGGCCACCTTCACCCTTGTAGAACAATAGACCCCATCGATAATGGTTGTCAAACTCACAGAAGAATTGTCCTAGTAAATAGTCATCACTCCCTGTCATGACATTTCAAAGTCCGGCCACCAGCTATCCATGATTCGGTGTCGTCATTCACCCCTCGTCAGAGAATATGTTTCCTTGTCTCACCGATCAACGAGCCACTTCGACATTGCCTCTCCACATTGACAACCTAGCCGAGAAAAATCTATTAATGCTTCTTTCTTTATTTCACCGGCCTTCACTCGCCGAGACCTCCACTGGCCAACAATTGTGCTCAAAAAAATACTCTGATGGACAACTTGACTGGACTTCCATGATTTTTGGTTTGAGCACTTTCTTATTCTAGCGATGAACTGACTGAAAGAATTCACCAGCCTTCTTTTCTTCCTTGTGGCTGAAATTAAGAGTGACTTCTATATCCATCTCCTTTCTCTTTCTCAGCATTCTCAACTCTGCCAGTAATTCCAGCAAGAGTTCAGCTTCTCTTCTATTTTGGGCAAGATTGATAATTGGTGCGCATGTTGTCGTGTAGTCTTCACTATATCTGTTCCCATCCCCTGCACGACTTTCCCCATCCTTTCCTGCAGAGGGTCATCCTGGCTCTGATATCATTGATGAACAAAAGAACCCATAACAGAAAATTAAACAAAAATGTAAATCAATTAAGAACATCAATCACCCACACGTTGAGCAACAATGTTGACTCAGAAAATACTCTACTCCACAAGTTAGGAAAAACACCCTCAAGAGCTCATCTTCTACTCCCAATGTTGAATACTATCATAAATCATGCCTCTTCCTTCAAACATTCTCTTCCTTCTATAATTCTCTCTACATTCATCACTCTCCTTTGTTAACACACTTCACTGCTAAATAACAAACTTCGCATAATTAATAATACCAACTCAGCTACACACAAAACCCAAACCGCCCTTTCTATTTTTTTCTCAATAGCAAAGTAGTGAAAAAATTGGAGGTTTAAATCCGAACCAATCAATAACTAGTGAGGAAGGTAGATCTGAATGAAAAAACAGAACCTACAAAATCCTTAAACTGTGATCTCAAAGGTAATCGTGATAACCTATGGTGCACCTAATGTAAAAAGTCAAGACACAAAAGACTGATGCTGAAAATTGAATGGAAAACCTCCATCTTCCAGCAGAGATTGGGACAACAAAGGAACACAATCAAGACATCAAGTATAAGCATATATGAGAGCAACACAACTAGATCAAGATAAATCCTTAGAGCACGTTGAATTCAAAAAAGGATGAGATTGAAAAATTAAGGACATTAAGCTGGGAGTTTCCTAGTTAAAGATTTTGGGAACTATTATGGTTCAAAAATATTTTAGGAGATTAAGTGAAATGACCCAACGAGATTTTGTTTTGATAATTAATTTATTAGCATGTCTCACAATCTACTCCAACATGATCGAACAAAACATATTGATAGACACTTAATTAAAGACAAGTTGGAAAGTGACTTAATATGTTCACCCTATATCTTTACATATGATCAATTGGCAGATGTACTTACTAAAGGGTTCGAATAGTTTTATACTTCAAAATATCATATCCAAGTTAGGAATAGAAAATACCTATTCATCAGCTTAGTAGGGAGTGTTAGAAAGTATATACTTTACATTTGATTTAATAGTATCTTTATTAATTAGTGAAGTTTTATTTATCAGAAAAGTTGTATAATATTATATTCCTATAATTAAAGTTGATCAGATATTGTTCGAAGCTTATTTATATAATTGTAATAGTGTAAATCAAAGATATATAGAAATCAGATCTCTTAGAATCTTTTGGAAAATATGAAATGACAATCATTTGAGAGCAAGCAAACATACCAAAAGCGCAGGTTCTGCCATGGAAGTGCACCATCATTCCCGCAATAAAAAGGTTCTCCAATAAACAAATCAGCCTGCATGTAAAGAAGAAAATACAAATTGAACTGAATTAAATTATTTGTAACTGATCTTCATTAGCACTAAATAACACAACAAACTTGATCTTTAGCACTCGGAAATATACATACAAGTAGATGAATGCCTATGAAAAGAACAACGAGAAGCATTTGTTGTTTAATATGTGACTAGATTTATGCATGTTATTTACAATTTAATCTAAATATATGTTGGTATGACTAAATCTGCAATAATGCTGGTTTATCAACTGATTAAATTAATTGTGAAAGTTATATTAATTATGTCTGTTCAGAGAGTTCTATAGGTGTTTTCTTTAATTATTTGCGTACTGCTATCCAGTTTTGTTTTTCTGCTTTTGAGCTCTGATAGTTGTCTTAGAAGATTTCTGATTTAGCTGATCGATTTTATGTGTTTGTTCTTTTGTTCTTCTAATTAAAGCTTAAACTTCCACAGTATAAGTTGCAATGGCTAAACCATTATAAACTTGTGTTCTTTGTTGTGCATGTTTAGTTTTCAAAGTTAATCATTGAGAGCGAAAGTGATTTTGTGCTATAAGCCCTAGCAATTTATCATAATGGTCCAAGTGTCCATTCTGACTTTGTGATATATTAGTCTTTTTGTTTAGTGATGAACTTGTGTTAAAAATTAGTATTAGTGTATTAATAGTCTGATTTGTGAGATATAATAGAGGAAAACTCAAAAGATCACGATTCAACCCAATAGATATTTTGTTTTGGTTTAAGTAAATTGTATTAATGCACAAAATGTACATGACGAGGAGCAAGCTCTAAAAGAACGGTCAACACAAAAAGATATTTTACATTGTCATTGAAATGTCGATGGACATTGATGAAAGCAGATTCTGTTTATTGACACATATCAACCAACGTGGTCAAACATCAAAACTAAAGTAAAACACACCAGTACTGAAACATGTTCATAATCAAGCTCTAGGGGAATAAATCACCTTTTCACCATACGTATCATCAATGGTCAAGAATGTCTTCCTTTTTTGAAGGACTTTAACTCGATCAATTGTAATTGCATTTGCATCAGCAATGGCTTGCAGATACAGGGCACCTTTATCTCGGAGTCCAGGAAATAATGATATTATACGTCCTGATTTTGAAAGACTAGCAATAAGAAGAGTTAAGTATACGCTATCATCAGCTACAATGCTCAAGGGATGTACTTTTCCCTGCAACTGAATTTACTACCCGTTATTGAAAGTAAATAGCCAGCAAAGAAATTGCATGGAGAACAGTATGCATGAAGGTCTGAGAGAAGAGACATAAGATTGGGATCATACAGCACTTGATAAAACAGTGAGCATCGCAAGCCTCCATTCTGTGTCTCCATAAATAGCAATTCTTTCCAGTGGCAACATGTGTTTATAATTTCCAGTATTAAGGCCACAGTCCACGTCACTAATTCTTGGTACTTGGTTTTTTAGATGAAGTGAGATGCTGGTTTCAGAATGAACTGCTCGAAAATGAACTTCTTCATCATTTAATATAGACACACCTTTTCCTGGTATAAACCATACACACTGTTTCCAGTGATCACACCAACTAGCAGGACCCGCTGTTACATCAAACCAGTTCACTTTCAATTTAGAATTAGATGCTATATGGCAGATTTAATAGATTTTCAAAATCTATTAGCAAACAAGAAGTACATATCATCTTCAGTTCAAAGAGATGCAACCAACCAAATTCATAAAGGCTGTTTATCTACCCATAATAAATATCAATGCTTATTCTGACAAAAAAAGCATATTTAAGAATTATTGCCTATTGTTATATTTCAAGTGTTTGCTTGGATACTTGCAAAAACGAGAAGAACCCTATGTGAGAGTCGTGATGAAATTAAAAATCACATTAGGATCCAATTTGCTTTGTTAGAGGAATATGGCGATAAACCTCCCTTGAGGTTTACTAGAGATGATAACCGAGCCTGTGAATACTCGGCTCACCGAGCATGTTGAGCCTAATGAGCTAACCCTAAAAAATTTTCAATCCGAGCCGGCTCGCGAGCCACGAGCCGAGCCGAGCCGAGCCGAACCAGCCCAATGAGCCGAGCTTAACAAGCCCAACATACATAAATAAATAAAGTTATTTTATAAAAATATGTTATAATTTTTTTTTAATTTTAGTTATTAAAACTATAATAAATATTTATTATTGTAATGTTATAATATGATAGAATTAGACTATAATTAGTCGTATAAATATTATAATAAAATTATTTAATTAATATAAAAATGACATATAATAAATAACAAGTATTAGCATTAGCCTAAGTGTGTTAGGCGTATTTATATTTTGATAATGATTAATATTAATAGATTTAATAAGTTGTTTATTTGTTGAATTTATATTACGCAAACATTATCGATTATATTGGAATACCCTTCATGAAGATATTATTATTGTCTAACGAGTTTGTTTAAGTCCATGTAGTGAGTAGATATCTTTATGGAACTTCGAGAATTCAAGATGTGCAGAAATGTGTAACGGCTAGTTTTCATTCGGTCAGATGAGGGACCAAAAAGATTTGGTCAATTGAAAACAGAAGAACTTATAAATAAACAATAGACATGAAAAATGAGCCGAGGTTGGAAAAGTATGGCTCATCGAGCCTGTCGAGCTTAACAAGCCAAGTCTAATGACACCACTACTAGAACTAGCTGAAAGAAGGATGGTTGCTAAATCAAAATAGCTGAAGCATGAATAACTTATGATTTATGAAGTGGATATCTGAAATGAATAGTGACTTTGCGAAAAGAAATAAATAAAGAGAGTGTCATCGTTTCAAGAGGAAAATGCGGAGTATTAAGTATTTTCTAATATCATAAATATTTTCACTTCATTTTTGTTCAAATAAAATAATTTCACTACGTTATATTTAAAAATTAAAATAATAAGAATACACGACGTTATATAAATATAGACAACATTACATAAATATATAATTAACATACACTTTTAAATATTATAATTATTATTTATTAAATTGAATTAAAGTATATTTTAATTTGAATAGTGAAGAAGAGAAGGAAGGAAGAAGAGGAGAGTTGGAATTGTAAATTGTAGAAGTTGAATGAGCCAAAAAATAAATAAATAAATAAATAATGAAAATAAAAAGAAAAATGAAGTAAAAAACTGGAAGATGGGTGAAGTGGAAATATACCACATCGACAAATGAGAAGAAAAATGATTGAGAGATGGGTTATAAATAGGTGAGTGGATGTGTTGCGCCAGACTCGTGAGCCAGCCCGCGGGCCAAGCTCTTGAGCCAGCCCTCGAGCCTGAATTTTCAAGCTCGGCTCGGCTGGGCTCAGCCCGCCTTTTGAGCCCGAGCCTAGCCTGCTCGGTTACTGTATTGGGCTAAGCTCAGCTCAGCCTGCTACAGTAACGGACCGGGCAGGCAGGCAAGCTGGTGAGCCAGCCAGCTCATTTGCCACCTCTAAGGTTTACTTATGCTAGGAGACCCAAGTAGGCAGTGGTTATATTAATTAGCGGGTGAGTTATAATTGTAAAATGACAGTTAAGTGGCCAGAAGGGAGATATACTCTAGTGATGACAAAGATGGAAAAGCTAGTTGAGTTGTCGGGAAGTTTGTGGAGAGAAAATGGCTTTCAAAATCCCTACTGTATGTTCATTGTGGTATTATTATTCAAATTGAATCTTGCACAATATTTTTTTCTTCATTATTATTACGCTATTTTTAATTCTTGTTAATTATTTTATGGACTTTAATCCTTTTGTTTAGAGTTTTTGGCTTAATTTTTTGTTAAGAATTTCGTTGACTTTCTAACCTAAGACCGAGCAATCGGGTCTTCCTTAAGGATCAGGTCGTTCGACATGGCATTTCTGTCAGGCTGCCTCCAAGTCGTGGCAACCTCAACCTAAAGCACAACCCAAACCTCAATCTCAAATCCTGATCAGTATCTCAATTGATTCATTTCCAACCTATATCAAATTGTTTCAACTCATCGGTCTTCAGAATTCAGTAAGCGAACGATAAGTACAAAACTAATATTAAAAATTGTTCGATTATTGTATCTAGAAGAGTATATTTCGATACATTGATTGATATGGGAATAGAAAACACATTTCTGCTGAAGAAACCAAAATTTCACAGGTGAAAGCAAGTATTCACTATAGAAATTACCCTTTCCACTGCAAAAAATACTCTTTCTACAACGGATACTTACCTTCCAGTGTGGAAAGCAAGTCTTTGGAATAAAACTTACTTTTCGCAGTGGAAGGCACGTTTCCGCAGTAGAAAATATCTTTTCTACAATGGAAGGCACGTTTCCATTGGAAAAAATATTCTTTCTACAACGGATACTTGCCTTCACTGTGGAAAGTAAACTATTCATGTACGGGTCTGCTACAGAAAGACGACCTATCCGCTGAGAAAAAAAATTTAAATTTTTAATAAAAAATATGACTGCGTAGAAAATACCATAGTAAACTATGCAAAATTAATTCTTTGATCAAAAGTTCCATCTCTTCGTCTCTCTTACCATTTATATCCAATATTCTAAACTGTTCACACACATTTGACTCCCTCTTGCATAAAAACTTGTCACCTCATCAAGTTACTATTTCCCCAATTACATCATTCATTTACTTCTCAATATTTGACTTCGTCGGAACGAAATAATATTCAATGATAAAATTGTCTAATTTTGACCTAATAGAAAATTCCATTTTCTATTGTCAAGTGAGCATATCAGAATGGTCCATTTAGTTAGATTTTGAAGGAAAATTGTAGTTCATTAATTGTTTTCTTAGAGCTTTTGCTTGAGGTATTTTTCTCTCCTGTACTTTTGTACATTTTCTGATTTATTATAAATTTTTTTGTATAAAAATTAAAATAAAAAAATATTACTTTACAACAGTAAATAATTTACAATTTAAATCTTTTCAATGAAATTTTTGTTTCTAATAGAAAGAGTAACTAATGGTTTGTTATTCTAGTCAAAAAGAATAAAGAAATCAATTGAATGATTAAATGTCCATTTGGAATTGCTTTTGGAAGGTTAAAGTGTAATACCCCGGGTATTTAGTTTCGTGTAATTATTGAATTAAAAAAAAATGTAATATATTTATGTTTTGTTATGAAGTATAAGGTGTTGGAATATTATTATTAATAAAGATTTGAAGGAATTAAGGAATTAAAAATAATTCTGTCGAAGAGAAATTTCTGAAGGATTTGCGGTCCTGTTCGGTGGTCAATTGGCTAGCACCTGGAAATTTTGAAAGACAGAATTAGCAGTTGGGTAATGAATTTGCGGTCAGGTATCCATGAGTCAAATTTATCGCCCGCCAATTAATATCACCTTCTGGAAGGAATTTCGAACGCAAGAAGCGGATGAGTTTTGTCTATTGACACTCCAGTTGACATTCAAGCATCTCATCTACCCGATTCTTCATCTCAGGGAGTGACTAAAGAGTCACTTAAGTCGTGTATAAATAGGAAGGATGGGCGAGGAGTTTTGGGGGATTCTAGAAAAAACTGGTGAGAGAGAAAGAGAAAGAGTTTCTGTGAGATTGTTGTCCATAGTGAGGAGATCAGTGCTGAGGAAAGTGAAGGAAAGAGAAACATGAGGTAAGGAATAATGCTTGTATTTTTTCCGCAATGACCTACATCGCAGGAGTAGGGTTGCATGCTGAATACGTCGTTTGCTATTCTCTGTTGCTTATGGTTTTGAAATAATTTGTTGAAGATGATGTCTGTTTGTTCTATTATTTAAACTCTTATTCATCCTCTATGATGTTAGTCTTCGCTGATGATTCTCTAGTGATATTCTCTGATGGTTTGGATTACAAAGGATGTTGATGATAATAAACCGAGGGCAGTAGCGCAAGATGAAATGATTCTGCATGATTAGGTTGTTGTTGTTTATAAGAACTTCTCCAGTAACGCACCCATTTCCCTCTGTTTAATTTATCCCCATATTGAGTGAAAAGAGATAATCTATTATTGATTTAGTTCAATATGTTATTAATCACTTGCATAGAAGTGAGGTTTTACACAATGAATTGTTAGTGTAATCTTTTATACCGCTGTGATTTATTCTTGCCTGTTAGCAAACCTGTCTTTGGAGAATAAAACCAATAGATGAATAATTATATTTGTGAATGCACGTTGTACTAATTATTGATATAGATTAGTACCTTTGATGTTAAAGAATAAGTTGAAAGTAATGTATTAAAGATGGAGAGATAAACGTATGGTGTTATAGTATAATAGTTAAATGAAAGTATGCTTATTGTTAGTATGATAGTTTAAGTGTGGTTATTGTTTGTTAGTTGTTTAAGATATATGAACTACTGTGTGTGATATTCATGTAGACATATAACTAGATGTATGTCATGCATTTCATGGGCTAATAATAAAGATAATAAATAGTGTTTTCTACGTGGGTTCAGAAACTGCAGAGATTGCTCACACATAGAAAACAACTCATTTGAATAAGTTTGTAAACTGAAGAGGTTGCTCTTACTCAACAAAGGATGAGTTCGAAAACTGCGGAGGTTGCTCTCACCTAAAAGTAAATGAATATAAATGTAAGTGAGCTCGTTTTTTGTGAGTTCGGAAACTAAAGAAATTACTCTCACGTAAAAACGAACCCAAGTTGTGAGTTCGGAAACTAAAGATGTTGCTCTCACTCAACTTACAGATATATGAGGCTAAAAGCATGTAGAGTTGTCATAGAAGTTACAGTTGCATTTCATTTTATATTCCTTACTGGGCAATAGTTTCATTATTCCTCCTGTGATGTAGGTATGGATTGTGAGCCGATTGAAGTGAACATTAGAGAACTGTGATGCGATGCAAGCTTGTGTTACTATGCACAAATCAACCTCGGGGGTTATGGCTATAATGAATAAAAGTTATTTTATAGCACAAGGACTTTGTTGTGGATTTCAAGCATTTTAATTATGTTATTTCTGTAAGACACTTAAATGTTTTATATTCCGCGAAACGTACTATGATGTTTTTAAATTAAATATGTTTTAATGGGTTTTTTAAAATGTTCAAAATTTTACGAAAAATTTGTAAACGGAAATGAGATGTTACATAAAGTGTTCTTTCATTATTTTCACCACCAAATAAGTGTTTAGTAACAAAAAAATATTTTTTTGAAGACAACAATTTGACAAGTTAAAAATTATAGCTTCTAGAATTTGCTTTTATCTAGAAGCGGTTATAAAATAAATTTATGTTATATTTGAATCTTTTAAATTTTTAAATAATGACTTCTAACCACCTAATTCCTCTCACTCCTTTCATTTCTTTCACTCAATTTCAATGTACATTTTTATAATTTAATAATTAAATATCATAATTTGTCAAATAATTAAACTTGATCAATCACTTTTAACAAGTGATGTGATACGGGGTCCAATCACTCGAGCTATGGCCAAGAAGCTTTCTAACAAGTTTGCTCATTTTGTAGGTAACCTAAGTCTCAAGGAAGAAGCAAACCAAAAGGATAAAGAGAAACCCTTCCATATCCTCACTTGGAGAGAAATTGAGGAACCTTCAACTTAAATTCAAGGAGTATGCAGCCTTTGGAAGATTTTTGCATGTGTGCATTTATTGCATGCATGGTTACTTAAATGTAAGTTAACTTTAGCTCATGCTCAAGTTACTTCATTTAGTTATTATTATGATTTTATTACTTTCAGCATTGTTCAATGTTTGTATTAAATGTTTAGTGGATCCTTAAATAAATCCACTATCTTTAAATTCTGGTGTGAATTTCGAGTTGTATTAAATGCTTAGTGGATCCTTAAATAAATCTACTAAGTATCTTTTAAATTCTTGTGTGAATTTCGAGTTGTATTAAATACTTAGTGGATCCTTAAAATATATCCACTAAGCATTCCTTAATTTCGTGCATGCATCTTTGAGTCAAATGAGCCTATAAATTGCTCATCTTTTGTAATTTGAACACGACTTGGAATTTATCAAAAAACAGATTTTTCTTTGTCAATTATCTTGACTCAAATTGGCCAAGCTTGCGAGGTGGACTCCACGCAAGTGTAACCAAAACTAGTGTCTTTCTCTTGGTGAGTTTGAGAGATACTTTTTAGTTACTTTCTTTCCATCTTCTTCGAAGATGAGTCCCAGTTAAAGAAAGGTTAAACACACCCTTCTCTTAGTTGGAGGTTCAAACCAAGCAAATACAAGTGGTCTTCTTAGCCACCGAAAACCAACTTGGAAGTCATCTATTATCCGATCACGGTTTTATATCATTTGGTATCAGAGCCTGCAAAGTTTCAGGTTCCCTTGCTTCTATTTTATTACTCTGATATTTGGATAGCTTAGTCTTCTCTTATGATGAAGCGAGGCTACCAGTATGAGAGATATTACACTGACGAAGAAAATGAGTTATTGGCGTCTATCTCAACTTTTGCCGGCTCAGTCCTTGCTGAAGACTATTTGGATTAGGAAGGCGAGGTTGACAAAATTTTTTTACGTCTGTATTTTTTAGAAAGGAGCACTGTAAAAATTATTTCTTCAAAGCTTCGAGGAAGTGCTTCAAGATGGTGGGACAAACTAATTTCCTACCGAAAAGAAAACGGAGAAGAAGACATCAACACGTGGGGATTAATGAAGAGATTTTTTAGGAGAAGGTACGCTCCGAAGCCCATTAAATTGGTTCTGACTTCCCCACCTTCCAACCGAACCAGGAGAAATGTTTTCAAAGACCAGCAAGCCCAACAAATTAATATACAAGCCACATTACAAGGTATAGCTGATCGACTTGATTACTTATCAAAATATTTGGGTTCAGCAGGCATTCAACCTTCAAACGCACAGAGCAATATTGAGATGTTAGAGGAAACAACGAGCATAGTGGAGCAACCTAAGGAGAATGTCAGTCCTAAGAATGAACCAATCCCTCAAAGCATGAAAGCAGAGTTGTCTGAAGAGGGTAATGTTGAATTAAAGGCATCATGTCTTGAGGGAGAGAAATCTGACGAAGAGGCTGTTTCTCCACATGAGAGTTCAACTCTCCAATTGGATTCCAAGATTGGAGAAATAAAAACTGAGTCATGTGATGCTCCATTCGGATTATCGAAAAGAGAACCATTAATGTTGATTAGGCTTCGAAAGGAGTTTGAAGAATGGGACACAACCATTGCTAATTCCACGAGATACATGTTGTTCAACACGTTACTTGATTATTCTTCTAAAATTAAGTGGATCAAAAATCTTGGTCATTTTGAATCTGTTACACCACTATGGATTGGAAATTTCATTTATGCTGATGTTAGTGAGCCCTCTTTATATCTTGGAAAGTCAAATGAGGTTGTTAACCTTAGCATGCTTAGTGGTACAACTATAGAAACGCTGCTGACTAAAGAACACCATGGTATTGAGTTTGATATTCCAGTTATTGATATAGGAGATAATCACAATTGGAATAAATTTCTGAATTTTGTGAATAATGACGTTGGCTTGGGTTGTGAAAGAGTTGATTTGATGATTGAAGGCTTTGTTATTGCTGAGTATTATGGGAAGTCATATGTGAAAGAAAATTATCATGGTGTCAAACAAAATTATCCATTTGATCCAGGAGGAGGAACATCAAGAGAAGATAGAGGTGGAAGACTCCCTGGATTTGAGTACTTTTCAACCCCAGGAGTATGATGTGATATGAGGTCCAATCACTCGAGCTATGGCCAAGAAGCTTTCTAACAAGTTTGCTCATTTTGTAGGTAACCTAAGTCTCGAGGAAGAAGCAAACCAAAAGGATAAAGAGAAACCATTCCATGTCCTCATTTGGAGAGAAACCGAGGAACCTTCAACTTAAATTCAAAGAGTATGCAGCCTTTGGAGGATTTTTGCATGTGTGCATTTATTGCATGCATGGTTACTTAAATGTAAGTTAACTTTAGCTCATGCTCAAGTTACTTCATTTAGTTATTATCATGATTTTTATTACTTTCAGCATTGTTCAATGTTTGTATTAAATGCTTAGTGGATCCTTAAATAAATTCACTAAGTATCTTTTAAATTCTGGTGTGAATTTCGAGTTGTATTAAATGCTTAGTGGATCCTTAAATAAATCCACTAAGTATCTTTTAAATTCTTGTGTGAATTTCAAGTTGTATTAAATGCTTCATGGATTCTTAAAATATATCCACTAAGCATTCCTTAATTTCGTGCATGCATCTTTGACTCAAATGAGCCTTTAAATAGCTCATCTTTTGTAATTTGAACACAACTTGGAATTTATCAAAAATAAATTTTTCTTTGTCAATTATCTTGACTCAAATAGACCAAGCTTGCGAGGTGGACTCCAAACAAGTGTAACCAAAACTAGTGTCTTTCTCTTGGTGAGTTTGAGAGATACTTTTTAGTTACTTTCTTTCCATCTTCTTCGAAGATAAATCCCTGTGAAAGAAAGGTTAAACACACTCTTCTCTTAGTTGGAGGTTCAAACCAAGCAAATACAAGTGGTCTTCTAAGCCACCGAAAACCAACTTGGAAGTCATTTATTATCCGATCACGGTTTTACATCAACAAGTTAATTTCCAAACAGTAGTTGCTTTTTTTCACAACTTATTATTTTAAAAACACATATAACAGCTATTATTAAAAAAACTATAATAATGTTATACCCGCACTAAGTGATTTTTTCCATAAAATATACTCCTCTCTTCAAGATTCATCTCAATCTAAAGATTAAATCTATCAAAAGCATTATTTATTACAATCATCACAACTACTTTCCATGGTGGAGTAAGAAAGAATAAAGAGAATCATCTAACATTAAAATGGATATTTTTGACAAGGAGAATAACTTCGTAATTTTTACAATTATTTGTAAGAGTAAGTCTTCTCATGGTACTTCTAAAGGCTTACTTTACTGTACGAGCAAAAGTTTAGAACTACACTGAAAGATGAATTAAGTTCCTGATTATCAAGAAAAATGTTTCAGTAACTAACACGTTTTGATTGCAAACCTAGTCCACCTAGGAGCAGTAGAATAAAGGATTGTCCCTTCATTGTCTAGCTGAAGAATCCACCTGAAACAGACTCTTAAAGTGATATTCATCATAGAGATGTTTAGGGAGGAAATTGTAATCGACAAACTAAAAACAATTACCATGACACTACAGCATGCACTTTTCCGCTATTTGTGGCTTTCACAAGCATCTCAACTTCACCATGACTCTTTGGGCGTTTCCAAAAATCAAATTCAAAAATTTTGAAAGGTTCTGACAGCTACCCAAATACCAAATTGAGTACAAATAAATCAAATTATCAATTTCAAGCAATTATGATGAGAGTGCAGTAGCCATTACCAGCTTTATTTCTTTGCTTATTGCATCACAATGCATAGCATATTGGCGCGGTTTAATGCACAAAGCAGGATTCAACCCATCTGGAACAAGATGAATGCCATCAGTGGTCTTTTCTTCATTGCTATATAAATCATGAAGCTTCCACAAGAATTCGCTCTCAACAAACTGGTATAAGGCAGGAACTACAGTGAGTCTTGGAACGCTTGAATGAATTTTCCTTAAAGATACTAAAGTACATTGCGACCTAGAGTTTAAACAAATGTATTATCATTGAAAGATAGAACACATAACTAACAAAGAAAGTCCATTCTGTTCAAATAAAATATGAGCAAGCATATCCATAGTTTTACAGGGGGATAAATTAAACCTACAATAATCTCTGGTTGCATCACCTGTTCATAATCTATTTATCGAGATTCTTACTTAACTGAGCTAAATATCTTCCATAACCAATTTTCATTTTAAATCTTATGAAAGAGCACTTATTATCGAGAAACACACATTCAACAAAATAAATCAAGATGATGCCCTATCTTCTTCATGGAGGGGTTTGTTTGGTAAATATTATAGTAGAAGGGTAAAATAATTATTGTTAGTGGGCCATTTATTTTGTGGGAGGCGTTTTTATTTTGTAATGATGTTCTGACAGATTATTAGAGGGAGATTCCTAACCGTGAGATGAGGGGAGAAGAATATAAGGTGTTTTGAGAAGGGGGAAGAGTTTAGAAAATTTACTACACTGTTATGCTGTTTTCTATTTGAAATTAGCGTTTACTGAGTCCCTGGTATTTTCTAGACTTGTAGCGTTATTTGTTTCATTCTTTTGTTTGGAGAGTTGTGTTGTTTCCTTTGTAAGTGGCAAAACCATTTACCACAGGCGACAGAGTCAATGAATTGGACAAGGAGCTTTTGGATATCAAGGCTGATGTTGAACACAGCTCCGTTCACCTGGGTTGAATAGAAGAATGAAACTTTTACTGGATCTCATGGTAGAAATAAGTTTTCTTCGTTCATTGCACCCGCCATCGCCAGACTCTCACCCAAATGCTCCTTCAACGTCTGATATCAAAGGCAAGGCACCTATGTCGTTGCCTCCTGACCTTGGTTTAAAAAGATTTGATCAGAAAGTAACAGCCTCGAGTGGTGATATGATATGAACTATTTCTTTATTGAATTCTTGAAGGAAACAATTACAATTGTAGAAGAATACTAACTACCAAACCTATCAATGTAATTTGAGAGACCCTTCACTCAACTCCACACCCTTCCCCCTTTCTCCCTAGCTGCTACTTATTCTCCCTTAACTGCCAAAATAGTTATTAACCAGTTAGTTACTCAACTAACTCTCTCCTTTCCTCCTAGCATACGTAAACCTCAATAGAGGTTTATCATTACTCCGCACCCAAAAAAGAACCTTGTTCTCAATATTAAAAGAGGGAAATTGTACAAGAATATGATCAAAGTCTTCCCCCGTTAGCTTCAAATGGTGGAAGATGCTTCCATTTAATCAAAACCAGCAACTTCCGGTTATCTCCACATTGCTTCTGAATGTCTAACAACAATTATGGTTCAATCGGAAAACGGTTGTTATTCAAAAAATCTTTGGGTGGAGATGTAATTATAGATATTTCTCCCTTAACCTTGCGTTACAGGAAAACATAGAATACCGAGTGTACACTCGCCGTCTCTAGTAGGCGCAACTTATATGCCACTTTCCCAATTTTCTCCAAGATCTGAAATGGGCCACAATATCATGGGAACAGCTTAAGATGTAATGGCTTAACAAGGGAATTCTGTCGATAAAGCTGGAGTTTCAGCCAAGCATAATCTCCTTTAAAGTCCACATTACGACTTTTTTTTGTTTGAAACAGCAAACATTACAGCTTGACCCTTTTCCAAATGTGACTTCAACAAATCCAGAACAACATCCTCCACTCTTGCAATTGATTATCCAAAGCTGAAATACCTGAATTATGTGGAGTTTCATATCGTAAAATAGTAGGTGGATCCCTTTTGTAGACTACCTTAAAGGGTGACATTTTAACGGTTGAATGGTACAAAGAATTGCACTAGAATTCTGCCCATGACAGCCATTTAAACCATGTCGTTGGCTTCTCTCCCATAAAACAGTACAAGTATGCCTCAATTGTGCAATTAACCACCTCGAACTGTCCATTCGTTTGTGGATAATGAGCTGAGCTAAATTTCGAAGTCGTCCCATATAATCGAAAGAGTTCCTTCCAAAATTTACTCACAATGATATTGTCTCTGCCAGAAACAATAAACTTAGGCATACTGTGCAACCAAAAAATATTGTTAAAAAACAAAACAGTATGAGCACCATTGTAAGGATGCCGCAAACCCATAAAATGAGCATACTTAACGGGTCTACCACAACAAAAATTGTGTCCAGTCCATCTGATTTTGGTAGATTCTCAATGAAATCCATTGAGACGTCCTCCCACACATCTTGCGAAATGGGTAATGGCTGGAGCAATCCTGCAGTGACGACACCTCACATTTATTTTGCTAACAAACTATGCAACAATTAACAAAATGCTTGATATTTCGTCGCACACCAATCCAATATAATTCAGCTGCTATTCAGCGAAATGTCTTAGTGATTCCGGCATGGCCACCAATTGGACTAGAGTGGAACATCAATAAAATTTGAAGAATAAATTTCGATTGTGTTAAAACAATTTTTCTATTTTTATAAAATACATGACCATTAAAAATCATATATCCTATTTTAGAACTTCCTGTCAACAACATCTCTTTTATTGCAGTCAACTTAGCTTCCTCCGCAATCTCCAACTCCAACTCACTAGAATTAAATACGCCGTGACATAGAAGTGCCGATAAAACTCCCGCCTCTTCCTAGTTTTCATCCTTTTGGGATAAGGCATCTACTGCTTTATTCTCACACCCTAGTTTATACTAAACCTCAAAGTCATACCCCAACAACTTGGTTAACTATTTTTTATGTTCAACGACCACCATTCTTTGCTCTAGTAAAAATTTAAGACTTTTCTGATATGTTCGAACAATAAATTAGCTACCCAACAAATAAGGCCTCCATTTTTGCATTGCCATAACTATTGCCATCAATTCTCGCTCATATGCTGATTTCAATCGTTTCTGTTTTGACAATTGTAGGCTGAAATAGGCAATCGGTCTTTGATTTTGCATGAGAACGACACCCACCCCGATGCCTAATGCATCTGTTTCTACATTGAATGTCTTTTTAAAATTCAGTATTGCTAATATCGGTAAAGAATTCATGGTAGTCTTCAAATTCTGAAAAGCCATTTCAACTGCTTCAAACCAATAGAATTGGTCTTTCTTCAACTATTCTGTCAGCGGCAACGCAATACTTCCATAGCCCGATACAAATTTCTGATAATAATCAATCCAAGGAATCCACTCAACTATCGAACACATTTTGGTGATTTCCACTCCAATATGGTAGAAACCTTATTCGGGTCAGCTACCACACTCTTTTCATAAATGATATAGCCCAAGTACTTCAACTCCCGTTTAGAAAAGGCACACTTCTTCCTGTTGGTGTATAGCTGATGTGTTGATAGTATCTATAGAGCTAATTTGAGATGCTCTAAATGCTCTTCAATCGAACAGCTATACAATAAAACGTTATCAAAAAACACCAATATAAATTTTCTAAGACATTGATAAAATACCATATTTATCAAAAATTGAAATGTGGAACGGCATTAGTAAGGCCAAAAGGCATAACTAAAAACTCAAAATGGCATTCGTGCATTCGAAATGCAGTTTTTGGCACATCTTCTTTGAGTACTTGGATTTGATGATAATCCAATTTCATATCCAGCTCGGCAAAAATCCGAGCTTCCTTCAACTCGTCAACCAATTCATCTATGACTGGAATTGAAAAGTGATCTTTGATTGTTTCTCTATTCAAAGCCCTATAATCTACGCAAAACTGTCAATTATATCTTTTTTTTTTCACAAGAATAATTGGACTAGAAAATGGGTTTGAACTCGGCTGGATAATACCATCAACTAACATTTTCTGAATTAATTTTTCAATCTCATCATTCTGCACCACAGGGTACCCATATGGCTGAACATTAATGGTTGACTAAACATATGTTCAAAGAGTTGCAATAATCTTTCCACTTCCTCATTTCAATCATAAATTTTCATTGAAGAAACCTTCTCCTCAATACATAATTCCACGAGTAGTCCCTGCTTTTCCTTCCTTACTGCCTTGATCATAAGCCTTCATAAAGATCTTAGTTTTACAGAGACTCAAGTCGCCTCTAATACTCACATTTTGTCCCCTAGCTTACACGTTATAGTCACCATTTTCCCGTTCACGTTCATATTCCCCAGCAATTCCAGCCACTACATACCGGGAAAAAATTCTTCTAATACCTCCATTTCGAGTAGTTTTAATAGCACATTCTTACAAATTCCATTTCCCTGAATCGCTTCTCCATTTCCCAATTGAATATTATATGTTGCATTGGGAGTTACTGCTAGTTGAAGGTCTTCAACCAATTGAATAACAATAAAGTTATGAGTTGTCCCACAATCAATTAGAACTATTACCTTCCCTTTTTGAAACTTCCCCATAGACGCGTAGAGAGTTGGTTAGTTAACCCAATAACAGAATTCAAGGATAATTCAACTTGATCAAGAATTATTTTTTCACCTTCTAGTATTAAATTCTTTGATATCTCATTTCCTAGTTCAATTCCTTTTCATCTTGTCAGTACTTGTAGCATTTTCTTCTTACATTGATGTCCAACCGAATATTTTTCATCGCATCTAAAACAGAGATCTCTTTCTCCCCTCATTTTGATTTCATAATCAATTAATTTTCTCCTATTCATTTTATTAGTTTTGGCCATTGGTTGCGTCACTAGATTGTCCTTCAACACGTTTCTACTGCTTGAGGGCATAACCCAATTTGGCTTCACTGTAAACTTACTTCAATTGTGCTTTTCTGACCTTAGCAACACATTTTTGTCTTCTATGATTTGCATTGACTCCATTAAATCCAATAATCTGATCGGCCTCATTAAACGCACATTACCTTTAATATCATTTTTTAAGCCGTTGAAGAAAGGGTTAAACATAACTGCATCAGGTATTCCAAACAAATTGGAAACTATGGACTTGAATTCAATTCGGTATTCCTCCACAGGTCCTTCTTGACATAATGATAATAGGCGATCACAATCAGTTCATGCCCTTGAGTGGCCTAACCTTTCTATGATCCTCTTCTTTAAAATCATTCAATTTCGGAAAGACTGAGTGTTGTTTTCCCATTGGTACCAAGCTAGAGCAAGTCCTTTGAAATGAACCGTGGCAACTTCAAGCCTTTCATACTCGGTCAATCGATTTATATTGAAATATCACTCATCTCTAAACATCCACCCCTCCAAATCAGGTCCATTGAACACCGGTAACTCCAATTGTCGTGGAAAAAAATCCCAACTCGGAAGTCGCCACTCATCCTCTCTCGCGTTTCAGTCCTCGGCAGCATTTCTCAACAACTCCACTGATTCTGTTGGCGTACTCCATTTTTCAAGTCGGGATAATATCCAAGCTACTAGCTCTTGAATTTGTGCCATATTGCACTCTATCGTTGACATTTTTACCATCTTTTCCTTGATTCCAACTATTTCTTTTTGCCACTCCATTGAGCTCTCCTTCAATCCCTCTGATCTGGTGATCATCATGTCGTCTCCAAGATTAACTGCTCTGATACCAAACAATTACAATTGTAATAGAATACTAACTACCACACCAGCACACACCAAGGTAATTCGAGAAACTTTTCACTCTCCACTTAACTCTATACTCTTCCCCCTTTCTCCCTAGCTACTACTTATTCTCCCTTAAGTGCCTGGATGCACGCATATGATATTGAGAAGATGGCTTTCCAGACACACGAGGGTCATTACGAGTTCATGGTCATGTCATTTAGGCTTATGAACACACCAACTTTTCAATCAATTATGACTATGATATTTCGTTCATTCTAGTGCCAATTTGTACTCATTTTCTTGGACAACATTCTTGTTTACAGTCGTAATTTTTCCTACCATTGTGGTCATCTCAAATCGGTTTTGGGGACCCTACAGGATGGACACCTTGTGTTAAATAATAAAGTGTGTTTTTTCCCAGCAAAGATTCATTATTAGGGCCATTGTATCAGTGCACACGGCGTAGCTGCAGAGGTTGATAAGATGCAAAGTACATTAGTGTGGCCTATTCCAACTTGTGCTAAAAGCGTATGCGGGTTTTTAGGCTTGACCAAGTACGACCGTCACTTTGTTAAAGGCTATGGTACTATAGCATAGCCCCTCAAAGAATTACTCAAGCATGGACCTTTTCAATGGAACGAGTCAGCTCAATTAGCAACCGACACCCTCAAGAAACAGATGACAAACACGCCGGTGTTAGTACTTTCAAACTTTAACATACCTTTTGAGGTAGAAGTGGATGCCTCCAGTTATGGACTCGACGCAATGCTCATGCGAAACCGCCTCCCAATATCATTTTTCAGCAAGGATTTATTCTCACCGGCTCGAGAAAAATCCGTTTATGAAAGAGAATTAATGTCCTTGGTCTTGGCAGTGCAAAGTGTCGTTCCTACCTCGTTGGAAGGAAATTCATTATATTTACGGATCAAAAATCCCTCAAGTTTCTCTTGGACCAATGCTTGACAACACTGGAATAGCAGAAAAGGTAGGTGAAGTTGATTGGTTATGATTCTTCCATTGTTTATAAGCCAGGCAAAAAGAATAAAGTAGCAAATGCATTATCTTGAAGGGGTGGGTGGTTAGATTTTGACTTATTCCTACACACCTCTTGACCCAAATATTTAAATATGCAAACCTTGGCAAAGGAAATTGTGGAGGACCCAAAGCTCAATGATTTGAAAACTGCCATTTTATTGGGCAAAGTTGTGGACCCTAGATATGAATTGCAAAATAGGGTACTTCTTTGTAAAGGAAAGGTTCTAATTCCTCCTAACTTCCCTTTCAAAACTAAATTATGGGATGAATTCCACAATTTCCCAATGGATGGCCACTCGAGTGTATGACGTTTTTACGAAAGGATCAACGTCAATGTTTACTGAAAGTGTCTATTGAAAAATGTCCATCAAATGGTGGCAAACTATAGTATCTGCCAACATAACAAAATTGAAGCTTCTTGCCTGGCCGGCTTTCTCCAACCACGTCCAATACCAGAGCAAGTTTGGGAAGATATTTCCCTTGAGAAATCCTATGGCTTTGATACCATTCATTGCTTTAAAACACTCGTACACCGCAAAGAGCATGACTGAGATTTTCTATAAGGAGATAGTTTGCCTACATGAGGCTCCTCGGTCTATTGTTAGTGACCAAGACAAGTTGTTCACAAGCACTTTTTGAAATTAGAGTAAATGGTTAAGTTGGGCTAACTATTGGTATAATACCAATTTTCAAAGCGCCGCGCATATAACTTCTTTCAAAGTTGTTTATGGTTGTGACCCTGCTAATAATCTTCTTTGTTATTGTGATGGTAAAATCATTTTAGGCTCCGTGGATCAACCGTTGAAAGAGCTTGATGAGCAACTTAAAGTACTTCGCCTCAACCTTCAACAAGCTCAAGCTCACAAGAAGAAGCTAGTGGATGCTTCTCTAGTGGAACGACATTTTACTATTGGAGAGTTAGCATGGCTGAAGCTCAAGCCTTACCGGCAACTTTCAGTAGCTTAACAAAGGAATAACAAACTTGCACCTCATTATTCCGGGCCGATTGAAATTTTGGCTTAGTTGGGTGACGTTGCCTACGAACTTAAGCTTCTAGAGGGTTCAAAAATTAATTTGATTCTTCACGTATCAGAGCTCAAGAAAGTGGTGGGAGCACACGTCGCATCTTCGGTGTCGATTATTCTTGATGGAATGGATGCCAACCCTATACCTCTTTTCCAAATCAGATTCGAGCAAGGCATTTTAAACCACCACATGAGGTGGTTGTCATCAAATGGGCCAATCACTTGTGACGCGCAATGGTAGGTTTCGAAAGCGTTGCAGACAACCACGTTTCGGAGTTTCGTAAAATTTTTGGAAAAACTTAGACAGCAACGTAAATACCTCTAATGGACGAATTTCAACCTGAATTTTTAACACAATCTCAAGGGATGAGTGATAAAGAAACCCTCCAAATTTCGTGGAAAAATTCGAAAAGGCGATCGAGATATGGACAAAACGATGCAAGTCGATCAAAAATTGTGAAAAAATCACAACTTTCTATTCCAAGGTAATCTCCAATGAAGAAAACTCTTTAGCTTGATAATTTGAAAGATTCCACAACTTCACAATAAGTCTAATCCACGTTCCAACATGAAAAAACAACAAAATAAAGAAAGAAACAGAAACGAGGGAAAAATATTGAAACTCGCACTCTTTCTAACCCAAAAAAGTTAGACAGAGTTTCCACTAAACCACCACACTTAAGCTCACCACTCTTGAATAATAAGATAACGATTCTCAAGAGACAATCCTCAAGAATCCACTAGAGTTAAAAACCTAACCCTAGATTAAATAGTCAATGCATAATAGCAAAATCTATAAATAAGTCAAAATTCTAAATAAACAATTAAAAATCAATAAAATAAAATGTGATTAAAATAAAATAATAGGTTAGGGCAGGACCCGTGATACATCAACTTGGTTGAGGATGCTACTTGAAAGCATATATCCAGCTTGAAGATCCGATTTCCAGTCATCCTTGAGGGGGGAGTAATGATACACTATCTTCATCAAGGAGGGACTGTAAATTTTGTAGTAGAAGGGTGAAATAATTATTGTTAGTGGGACATTTATTTTGTGGGAGGTGTTTTTATTTTATAATGATGTTCTGACAGGTTGTTAGAGGGAGATTTCTTACGATGAGATGAGGGGAGAAGAATATAAGGTGTTCTGAGAAGGGGAAAGAGTTTAGACAATTTACTACACTATTATCCTGCTTTCTATTTGAAATTAGTGTTTACCAAGTCTGTGGTACTTTTCAGGCTGGTGGAGTTATTTGTCCCGTTCTTTTGTTTGGAGAGTTGTGTTGTTTTCTTTTGTGGGTACAGATTTCCATCGTGAGGCAGGGAGTCTATAGGAGAAGAGGAATTCAGTGCATAACTAGACTGCAAAACTTGATTCATAGAAGAACACCTGTCCAAATATGGTCGCCTTGTGTGGCACAGTTTTTGGATTTTCTACAAGCAGATTATCATGTGCATGTTGAAGAGTAGGAATAAGCCCTTCACCCAAAAGCTCTGAATCCAGTATTTCGCTCACCTGAATTAGGTGTAAGCAAGTTTCAAACAAAAAATAGGAAAATTAAACTGAATTTCACCATCAGTCATTTAAATTACATATTACAAAGAATTCCTCAGAATTGCTTACCACCTTTTTTTTTGCATTGCAGGATCCTGAAGAAATTTTCCTCATCAAAAATGAAAATAAGAAAAACTTAAATGAAAAAAACTCACAAGAAGATCTGCCCGAGAACTAATATCCACGCCAACTTGAAGTTCATCAGAACGCTTGTTAATAACCTTAATATTCCAGCCAATTCCATTATGGTGTAGAACTTTCTTCATCAATTTCACCATGGGAAGATATGACTCGCAAGCTGTTACCTTGCCTGACAAACCAGAACTTTCTGCTGACTGAACAGAGCTCATTGCCCGAGCAGCCATTAATGATAGCAAGCCAGTGCCAGCACTGCAGAAGAGATCTTTCGAAAATTAAAGGATGAGTAAAACGAGCACAAAAATGCTTTATCTACTCTCGTAATTAGAGTAATACTACGTTTCTTTCCAAACTTTGTATCATTCATTCCATAGACCTAATTCTTTGTTAGCTACAATTTTTCCTATTATGTACAAATCCGTAAGTCCCATTTAATGCAGTGCAAATATTTTCCTATTACTACTTGTTTAAAATGTATCACCTCAATTCTAAGAAAATACTTTAATCTTCACAACACCTTGATTTGGCTAGGTAATTGCTCAAATATTGTTACTCATTTTCATCATTCTTATGTTACTTTTTTATCATCAATGCATACCAGGAGAGCTGTGACTCACTAGAAGATGAATGTTTGATGAAGAATGTATGAACCCATTGACTTGTTTATATTTCATATCGTCATAACTTTTGCAAACTGTGAGAAATCACAAATATCCTTTTATTTTTCACATCTCTTTAGTCATGGGAAATACAACTTATATAGGCTAAATACATCAAAACTAAAAAACTAAAAAATAGGAAATTACTTAACAATTTAATCCTAAATTGTAGAACCAACTCAACTACTTCAACTAATCATCTGTAAATCTACACTCCCCCTCAAGCTAGGTAGTACAAGTTGTACATGTCAAGCTTGCTAGTCAGCTCTTCAAAGTTGATATTTGGGAGAGCCTTTGTGAGTATGTCTGCAGTTTATTGACGTGTGGGAATGTATTGTAGTTGAACTATGCCGTTATGGATTTTTTCCAAGATAAAGTGTCTGTCAATCTCAATGTGTTTTGTTCTATCATAGTGCACTAGATTTTTGGCTATGCTGATAGTTGCTTGATTATCACAATACATTGTAAATGATTTTTTACTTGTTAGACCAAGTTCACTTAATAACAATTGAATCTAAATTCCTTTACAAATCCCATGAGCCAGAGCTCTAAATTCTGTTTCTGCACTACTTCTAGAAACCATATCTTGCTTCTTACTTTTCCATGTTACTAAGTTTCCCATGACATAAGCGCAATATCCTGTTGTCGATCTCAATCAGCATCTGAAAAAACTTTTATACCTTTATCATGATTCTTTTTTAATAGGATTCCATTTCCAAGTGTCTTCTTCAAGTATATGAGAATTCTACATACCACTTCCATGTGTTCTTTGGTTAAATTATTCATAAATTGACTAACTGTACTTACAGCGAAACCAATATCTGGTCTAGTGTGAGATAGGTATATTAGTCGTCCAATGAGTCGCCGGTATCTCCCCCTGTCTACTAGTGTACCTTCTATGATTGATTCGAATTTTTTGTAAGGATCCATAGAAGTATCAGCAGGTTTGCATCCTAACATTCTTGTCTCTTTTAAGAGATCTAATGTATATTTCCTCTACGAATTAAAAATTCCATCTTTTGATCGAGCAATTTCAACTCCAAGAAAATATTTCATATTTCCTAGGTCCTTAATTTCAAATTATCAAGCTAGGACCCTTTTTAATTCCACCAATTCTTCTTTGAAATCTCCTTTGAGTATCATGTCGTCAACATAGACAATTAACATAACCACTTTCTTTTCGGGACCAAACTTTACAAATAGAGTATGATCGGCTTGACACTACGTGTATCCGTGCATCACCATAGTTTTGGAAAATTTCTCAAACCATGTTCTAGGAGATTGTTTTAAATCATATAATGATTTCTCAAGTTTACATACTTTAGTGTTGTCAGCAGATTCACCAAATCCTAGAGGGATCTCCATGTATACTTCATCTTCTAAGTTGCCATTGAAGAAAGCATTCTTTACGTCAAATTGAAATAATAGTCAATCATAATTAGCAGCTAGTGAAAGTAGAATCCTTATTGTATTGAGTTTAGCCACTGGTGCAAATGTTTCTTCATAATCAATGTCATGATTGGGAAAATCCTTTGGTGACCAAACGTGCTTTCAGCTTCTCAATTTCTCCATTAGCTCGGTATTTCACATTAAATATCCATTTACATCCTACTGGTCTCTTTTTTTATGGTAAATTTGTAATTGTCCATGTCTTTGTTCTTTTCTAGAGCTGTCATTTCATCAAATACTGTCTTCTTCCAACCTGGATGTCTCAGGGCTTCGTCAATTGAATTAGGCACCTGTACACTGTCAATTGAAGATAATAGAGCTCTATATAGACATGAGAAGTTTTTGTATGTCACAAAATTACCAATCGGATGCATTGTGCAGGATCGAAATCTTTTTCGTAAAGCAATTGGGATATCTGCATCTTTTACACGTGGAACCATGTTATGCGTATCTGTATGAACTTCTAGAGATGTTAGAGTTGGATCTGAGTCATGAGCAATGCGATGAGGTGTTGTTGACTCTATTCTCTCGCCAAGTTTATTGCGTCTGGTGTAGACTCTTAGTGGCTGAGTAAGAAGAGAAGGTGGATATGAATTTGAAAGAGATTGAGGGTCTATAGGTTGGACAGATCTCAAGGGAACCAAACACTGGAATTCCTCAAGGGTCACCCCTGAATTTCAGTTTTGGAAGAGAAAGGTTGATGCTAAAAAAATGTAACACCCATTGAATGATAGATCTTTTTGGTAGTGGTTGAGTAACACTTATACCCTTTTTGGTTGGATGAATATCCAATAAATATGCACTTGAGAGCTTTGGGACCCAATTTGCTACGGTGTTGAGAATGAATATGCACAAAAACTGTACAACCAAACACTTTAACAGAGAGATGTGAGGTGAGTAATTTGGTATGTGGAAAACATTTATGAAGAACTTGATATGTAGTGTTGAATTCAATGACCTGGGATGGCAAACGATTGATTAAGTATGTAGCAATTAAAACTACTTCCCCCCATAGAAATTTGGGAACAGAGGTAGAGAACATTAAGACAGCGAGTGACCTCAAGAAGATGACGTTTTTTCATTTGACAATCCCATTTTGTTGTGCGGTGTCAACACAAGAACTTATGTGAACAATACCAAGATGATTAAGATAGGAGTTCAAGGTGTTTTTATAGTATTCAAGGGCATTATCGGTTTTGAGTATTTGAATTGATGTCGAATTGGGTGAGAATCATATTGGAGAAGTTTTCAAAGATTTGACCAACTTCCAATTTTTCTTTCATAAGAAATAACCATATTAAACGAGTATGATCATCAATGAACGACACAAACCACCAAGCACCATTGATATTTGGAATTCTTGATAGACCCCACATATTACTATGAATTAATGTGAAAGGACGAAATGATTTGCAAGGAACACAAGGATATGAAACACAAATATGTTTTGCAAGTTGACATATTTCACATACAAAAAAATTTGGCTTTTTACTGATGAATAGATGAGGAAATAATTTTTCTAAATGCATATAATTTGGATGACCAAGACAATAATGCCATAAAATGACATTAATATCGTTATTGACAAAGGAACTACAATGATTTAGACTTGAAAGAAACGGACCTGGAGAGGGAGATTGAGTGACAACCAAACTTTGAGCTCCAGAGAATTTATTTAAATGAAGAAGATAGAGTCCAGAACACATCTCAGCACGCGATGTCACATCCTGAAATTCGCACATATTAGCACAAAATTTAGTGACCCAGTTTAAGTCACGTGTTAATTTGCTAATGGAAATCAAATTAACATCCAAATTAGAAACATGGAGAACTGAGGTTAGAAGAAGGGTCAGTGTGACTTGAATAGAACCTTTCCCAAGGATTTTAGAAACTAATCCATCGGCTATACGGACTGAAGAATTGCCACTACTGGGACAGTAATTATGAAATAAAGATTCATTTCCCATCATGTGATTAGATGCCCCTGAGTCAATAATCCAAAGACTTGTAGAATTAAACTGAGCAGTAAAAACAGAAGGTGTAGTACCATGTTGTGCTAGTAAACCAGTATCTATGAGTCATTCTGACGGAGATGCAGATAATTTTATGAATACTTGTTGAATGGCAACAAGTTGTTCTTTGGTGAAGGTGTTTTTCTCAGTTTGATAGTTTCAATAGTCTGATAAGCTCGAGAATCATTGTCAGGAACTGACTTCTTGGACTTCCAATCAGCTGGTTTTCCATGTAGTTTCCAGCATGATTCGCGAGTGTGCCCAGGACAACAACAATGATCACACCAAGGACGGCCGTGCTTTGGTTGAGAAGAACCAGAAGTGTGAGAAATCTCACGTGCAACCAGGGAAGAACTATCCAAGTTTGATTTGTCTGTGGGGTTGAGCTTCAGCTTGGTGCGACTCTCTTCTTGACGAACAGAGAAAAAGTTTCACAAATACTTGGAAAGGGTTTAATACACATAATACACGAGCGAGCTTGATCAAGATCATTATTAAGTCCGTGAAGAAATTTAAACGTACGTTTCTGATTGATAATGTCGCGATGGAGATTGGCATCGGTAGGGCAAGACCACGAATACACTTCGAACATATCTAGATGGAGCCAGTAACGGGTAAGTGTATTGAAGTATTGTGTAACTGAGGAATCACCTTGACGAAGATCATGTAGAGCAGGCTCAATCTGGAATAATTCAGCTCTGTTGTCCATGCTAGAATGTCTCACGGACGGCATCCCATATTTCCTTTGCTGTCCCATAGAGAAGAAAAGTCTCGCCAATCTCAGTTGTCATAGAATTCATAAGTCAAGACATAACCATGTGATTTTCAGCTTTCCAAGCACAAAATTTTGGATCCTGTATATCAAGATCCGGAGTAGCCCCTACTAGGTGGTCATCCTTGCCCTTGCCGCAGATGAACATCATCACAAATTGTGACCACTGAAGGTAATTTGCCCCTTTTTATTTATGATTGGTGACAAGAGAAAATGAGTGATCACTGGGTTCCTAAAAAGGAAGAGTCAGACGACGTTACAGAGGGGAACGACAACCCCGAAGACGATGAAGCGGCCATGCAGAATGCTTTAAACGACAAGAAGGCGGCGACCGAGATAGAGAGAGCTGGGGCTTCGACGGAAAAAATCGATGACTGTGACCAAGAGAAAGAGTCGGGCTTCGACGAGAAAAAAAAAAATCAGCGACTGCGACTGCGACTGCGAAAGAGAAGTCGGCGACTGAGAAGAAGCTAGGCGAGCGACTGCGAGAGAGAAGTCAACGACTGAGAGGAAGCTAGGCAAGCAATTGCGGAAGCTGGAACGACAGAAAGAAACAGAAAGGATTTGACGTTGACGATGGCGAAAAAAAAAAACAGTGTCAAACATCCTGCTTTGATACCATGTGAGAAATCACAAATAATATCCTTTTATTTTTCATATCTGTTTAGTCATGGGAGATACAACTTATATAGGCTAAATACGTCAAAACTAAAAAATAGAAAACTACAATTTAATCCTAAATTGTAGGAACCAACTCAACTACTTCAACTAATGAGCTGTAAATCTACACAAACTTTCCAAATCAAGATTGTGAGGTTATTGTTCCCTGAGATGATGTGAAAGCCAAGTATAATCAAGGAAGTAAAGTTTTTTCAATTCTCTAACATGTACAATCACCATCCTCAAATCCTCTACCGAGAACACAATCACTTGAGTGAAAATTGCATTACAACCTCAATCTTTAGTTAGTTTTTTAATGGAAATGAGATTGGTTTACAATGGAGGAACATAAAGAATATTTTATAATATTAATGATAGACCTAGTTTTACATTACCTATACGAGCTAGCCAAAAGAGCCATAGGAAGTGGATATTTTCTTAGTGCTTGGATCAAATCTTTTCTTCATTTACATGGACCTAGATGTTTTTATCCTCCACTAATTGGATTGTTTTAATAGATTCTCCCAACCCATCAAGCCTTATTAACGTCCACATCTCCTTTCACCTCATTTTGAAACCCAAGAAAGAAGGCCATCATGAGGTTTTCCTAACAAACATGATTGAGGTAGGAAACAAAGCTCTCAAGGATGACCATACTCCTCAAATTATCCCTCTTGCCTTAACCAATCTATCGTAGCTCGTCCCATCACTTGTGTGCCTAAATCAAACCACCCGCTTGTAACATATTTGGGCTTGCAATTTCTTTTAAATTTGAATTAAGGAAATTAATTTCTCCAAAATCAGAAACTAAATCCCAACAACCCATCCAATTTCAAACCCTAATCTGATTTTTTTTAACCTTAGTGTCTAATATTTTATTTGAACACAAATAATTAGACATTAACATATATATCTAAAAAGATAAAATTTATTGGTCATAACATATACAAGTACAAATGCATAAATGTGATGGAATTGACAGAAACGTGATATAAAAATGAGATGGCTGATGAAACCTTATGAAGGTAAGAAACCGGTGGGTTTTCTGAAATACTAAACGCATAGTAAAATTGGAAAATAAGTTTCAATCAATATAAAATTTTATGCATGGAATTTGGTAATATATGGGATAACTCATTTATACACATTTTTTACTTAATGAATTTTATCCACCTTTAATTTTGTGATGTAACGGAATTTTTATCTGAAAATAAATTAGCACTGATCGAGAAAATTCCAAAAGCAAGCGAGTATACAGAGGGAAATGTAGTAGGGTCAAAAGATTAAATTTAAATTTTCTATTTAGTTTTCATACATGTTTTATAAATAAATTTTGTTGTTAGTTTAAGAATATTGTGTAATTGGATTTTCAAAACTCGGTTTGATATTTCTGATAATAAAGTTTTAAATCATGCTTTTTATTTAATATTGTTAATAGATGAATTTTTAACTCTATTTTTGTATTTTAATGGTTGCATTTTATTAAATGAAGTTATTTAATGTTTCGACTAAAAATGAATTAAATAGACACTTATAACAATTATTAGATTTTTCTTTGGGGAAAATGAATTTTGGGTCGTTATATTTTTTGTATCAAAGCCCTAGGTTATAAGATTCTATAGACTATATGTATATTCATCAGCATCTGAAAGATCATCAATCAGTGAATAAGTACTTCTTTTTAAATTATTTTTATTTTGATAAAAATAAAATGGTTTGTAGTTCTTTTCAAATTTAAATAGTTTCCAAGATATATAAAATAGATTTTTAAGGTAAAGCGAACTTTTGTGATGTAGACTTATAGTCAATTGTAAAGGAATTAGTGCTAAGATGCGATTCGATCGAATGATGGACTTGATCGAGAGACAATATAGGCAAATTCAACAACTAATGCAAGCGGCCACCACCAGTGCTCAGGCACAGGCAGTTAACATGCAAGCCCAAATTCCGAATAAGCCTGACCCATCAACCTTGACTACGAAAGGTTTCGAAGATTGAATCGTCCAACGTTTGATGGCAACATGGTAGATATAACAGTAGCTGAAGATTTGATCAGAACCATAGACAAGATTTTTAAGCACGCCAAGATTGTAAAGACAGAAAATGTGGCTTGTGCGTCCTCTATGTTTAGAAAGGAGGCTCATTATTGGTGAAACTCAGTGAAAGTGATGCATCCAGTCACCACTATATCTTGGTAGCAATTTCAAGAGTTGTTCTATGAGAAATATTTTGCTAACACTATGAGGAATGCAAAGACGAAGGAATTCATGGCTCTGAAACAAACTAGAAGTGTTATCGATTATGTGCACAAATTCCACCAACTTTCTCGGTTTGCCCCTCATATAGTCTATAATGAAATGATGAAAATGAAACGATTTGTTCAAAGGCTAAGGGCGAAGATATTTAAAAATGTCAATCTTGTCATTTCAAACGTCCTCATTTGCGATCATGGTGGAAAAGAAATTGAATACGAAAATAAAAGAACAAAAGGTTATCAAGACTTAAGAATACAAAAGAAAGTTTAACCATGAAACACAAAAGAATAAACTCCCACAACAGCAAGGGTACTGACTTGTTTCAAGTGCGATCAACTTGGACATTTCATCAGCAATTGCCCTAAGAATGTCAAGGATCAAACCAAGACAATTGCTAGAATCTTTGTCATAACCAAAGAGAAAACGGAAGGGAACCATATGTTGTGATAGATTCACTTCTAATTTCTAGTATATTTTCTTACATATTAATTGATTTAGGGGCAGTCAATTCCGAGACTAATTTCGGCACCAATACTTACAATTTCTTTGGGCACAGGAAAATATGTGGTATACAGCAATGCTTTAAAGTATGGATTGAGATGTGTTCTTATGCAAAATGGCAAAATTGTGGTTTATGCCTCCAGACATTTGAAAGATCACAAGAAGAATTATCAAATTCATGATTTGAAACTTGCAGTTGTTGATGTGTTATACGAACCTATCACTAGGTCACTAGCTTGGAGACTAATAAATTGTTTTACTTCTCTTTATTTTTTAGGAAATAGCATGCATAAGGGATTGGAAGAAATACCACAACCCAGAGATATGGAAATGGCAAAACAAATGAGTTCTAGAGAAACCACCATAAGTCAAAAAATGTAGTTCAAAAACAATTGGAGAAGCTCCCTCAATCTGAAGACGATGAAATGCCAAGAACACATGGATATGTAGGAACCCAAGTATACCTCCTTGGAGATGATGGTCAAACGATTTGACGTGGATTTGTGAATATTTTCTAATGGATCCATAGCATGCTAGGCTCTAATCGTTTTCATGTTGTTTAAGTTCTTTTTTTTATGTTGAGAGCTAGACTTATATTATGAACACTTTGGTCACTCGGCTAGGGGTCTTAGCCGAGCGCATACTACCCGTTTAGGAGGGGTCTTTTGGTCTTTTTTTTTAAAGGCTCTTGCCCTAGTTTGAAGGGTATACGTACCTTTTGTAAGTTGTTGCACCAACTTTTGATTAATAGAAAACCCTAATTCTTGCTCTTGCAAGTTGCCACCTTCATTCGGTTTTGCATCAGACTGTGTCATGTTTAAAATTTTGTTATCCATTTATGAGAGTTGGATAACTAGCTTTTGATTTAGTTTCTCACTTCCTTAGAGGTGAAACGCATCAGGAGACTGAAGAAAACGCACAATGACCAAGTTGAAGTGTTGTCATCTTTCAAGGAGCCCTTGGAGTGTAAAGGTGTGATAGGCACCCCATGACCAACTTGTACCTTTCCGATCATAACTTCCTATTCCGTCCAAAATTAGTAACAAAATTTTGAAGGTTACTCTTCATTCAGACTCTTCAAAGCTGTCTAAAAATTGTTTCAAAATTTGCCCATTTGTTTTATCTTTATCCGTCCTAAAATCACCTTGCAAAACTGTCAAAATCACCAAACCCAATTCCACAGCAGTCTAAACCATTTCGGTTATAACTCCTGCTTCACAACAAATTTGACCATGAAACTTTGAGAGTATTTTCTATACTCTTACTTGGTAGTCTTGTTCAAAATCTTGCCAAAAGTTCTCCATTGAAGTTGTTTTCGTTATCATCGAAGTTCGAATAGAATCTGTGAAACAGTATCAATTCGATTGTTCACAACTATTGGAGTTTGTGTTAGTTTTTGCATCAGCTATGATGCATGTGCTTAAAAATTGGAGACACTACTTATATGGAGAAAGATGTGAAATCTATACAAACCATAAGAGTCAGAAGTACTTTTTGACTCAGAAGGATCAGAATATAAGGCAGCAGAGATGACTGGAATTGGTGAAGGATTATGATTGTGAAATCATCAACCACTTTAGAAAAGCCAACATTGTAGTCAACAAATTTAGTAGAAGAGTCGTGTCATATGTTTCATCACTACGGCTCATTCTAAGAAAGTTAGTAAAAGAAATGCAAAGGATCAACTTAGTGAATGTATCATCTTGATTAATTGAAAGATTATCTACAATGACTTTACAACCAAACTTGCTGGAGCAAATTAAATACAAGTAACGTGGTGATACATTCTTAATTAAGATGAGAGATCAGATGGAAGCTGGGAATGTATCTGAATTTTCTGTCAAAAGATGGAATCATCAAATTTAAAAAGAAATAGTATATACCTGATGATGCGGGTTTGAAAAGAGTCATATTAGAGGAAGCACACTCAACCCCATACTCGATACATCCTGATGCAACCAAAATGTATCAAGATTTGAAATGACATTATTGGTTACATGGGCTGAAACTGGACGTAACCAAATTCGTTGAAAGATGTTTTAACTTTGTTTTCGTATTTTAATGGTATTATTTTATTAAATAAAGTTATTTAATGTTTTGATTAAAAACGAATTAATAGACACTTTCTAACAATTATTAGATTTTTCCATTTAATAATGATTTTGATATTTTTGAGGATTTCACAAATTTTACAACAAGCTAATCATAGCTAATTTGTTAATCGTTTTGGAAAAAACTTTTAGGGCTTGAAATTTTGGAGAAAATAAATTCTGAGTCGTTACCCTACTACTTCAAATCTTTCCACAAGTGATACGACTATGCATCGCCTTCCTATTAGTACTTCCTAATTGATACAACTATGCACGGCCTTCCCATTAGTACCAATCTAGGGTGGTGCCTTTAAACTAGAAGACAACTACCGCCATCTTTTCCAAAATAATGATTGATACAAGTACCACCTCAATGTCCCAGTATTTCACGGGGTTGATCTCTCCCATTCCTTTTGCCCTTTTCCTAATGTTACGATATAATCCTTTTTTTTACTCTCTATTTATGTAAGAGACTTAGTTTGCTCTACTTGCTAACTTTTCTTTTTTATTAATTTTTTTACACAACTAAGTTTCTAAGGGTATTGAATTCCATGTCCCCCATTTCAAGGGGTTGATTCTCTCCCATTCCTTTTCCCTTTTCCTAAGGTTACGATATAATCTTTCTTTTACTCCCTATTCATTTAAGAGACTTATTATGCTCTACTTACTAATTTTTCTTTTTTTATTATTTTTTTTACACAAATAAGTTTCTAAAGGTATTGAATTGTAGGGAAAAGGCTTCTCAGGAATTTACACCAATTTGACAAAAAGATAATACTTTCCTTAATGAGGCTAATAGAAGTGCACGTGCAACTCTCCACACCTTGAAAGCTTTTAACGCATGAATAATGTCTACAAATTGAGAAATCTCTCAATGGACTCAAACAATCTTTCAAAGCAAGGTGTGAACTTTTCTCTAAAACTATCAACTTACCACAATTCACTCAAAAGTGTAGTGGATCACATATTATTTTATAAGTATTCAACTGGACAAAAAATTACCATCCTAATCTTATATGTTGACAACATAATATAACCGAGGATAAGGGGATGAAAATTGAAGAAATTAAAATCATATTGTCCAAGGAGTTTGAGACAAAAACTCCATTCAATTAAAGTATTTCCTAGGAATGGAAATGGCAAGATTAAAAAAAGGTATTTATATATCACAAAGAAAATACACATTAGACTTAATTAAGTGAAGTTGGATTGTGTGGTTGTAAACCATATGAGGTACAAGTTACAAAAAAACACCCCATACAATTGGAAATCCTATAAAGACTAAAGTCATAGATAAGGAAAGATATTGTATACTTGGGGTAAACCTTACCTACCTCTCCCACATACGTCTAGATGTTGCCTTTGGTGATAAGCATAGTAGGTCAATTTATAGACTCACCCCGTGAAGAGCGTCTAGTGGCAGTGAACTAAATTTTGAAATAGTTAAAATGGAATTCATAAACAAGTATTTTTATTCCAAAAAGAATGTGATAGACCTTCTATTAAATTCACTTATTATAAAAGAAAAGAAATAAGAAAGTAGAAAATGTATATAATAATGGGACAAGGAGAATAGTTTATAATTAATTGTAGTGGTATAAAAGAGTTTCATTGGAAGTAGATATCTTTTAGGATTCTCTAAAAGTAATCTATTTAAAGGACGAGAGGAGTGTGTTGAAGGGATTATCAAAAAAGTATTTTCTGAAAGGTTTTTTTAAGGGGAAAGCTAGCAGGTCTTTCGAATGTCAGTGCTATCTTAGTAATTTCATTTTCCAGTAGTATCATTCTCATTTTTGTTTTTTGTTAATTCTACTAGTTCCTACCAAATTGGTATAAGAGCATTTCGATGGCTGAAAATATAATTGAAAATCGTGTATGATTGATGAATGAAGAGTTAGGCTCTATGAAAAAAGTAATCCATTGTGAATTTTAATAGATTAGAAGTTCGTTGCAAAAGATGATAGAGAATCTTAACGTTGTGTAGGAAAAGATAGAGCAACTGTCTCTTTGGCAAGAATGATCGCGTTCAATAGATACAGGACTAATATTTGATCCTCACTCTGATCAACTTATGATACAACAAAAGATTAGAAGTTTGTTTGGCAAATCAGAAGGAATAAGTCTACCTAGCAAATTATTCGCAACAATTTAACATTGGCGGAATCTTGAGCTTCTCTCCACCTTCGAGTGGATCTTGGGCCAGACGATCATAGTGGAGTTGGAAGTTTTCAATAGGCCGTCCGAACTCGCCAAGCAAAGAGGCAGTATTGGAACTCATTCCTAGACTACCATTATCAACAAACGTCAAGGAATAACCGAGAGGGAATCAGGGAGAGGGAGAGGGGCTGATATTGAGGAGATTCAAGATGTCGAGATTTCATTCTTTAACGTCAATGCGACAAACTCTTCAAATATTTAACTGTAGACGAGTTAAAAAAATAAAAGAGAGAAAAGTAGAAAATCATACACCTTGAGAACAAAGTGCATATTGGGCAGCAGGTAATGAGAGACCTCCAGTTTAATTCACTTATTTTAAAAGAAAAAAATATGAAAGTAGAGAATATGTAATAATGGGGAAATGAGAATAGTTTATAATTAATTGTAGTGACATGAAAGAGCGCTATCGTAAGTGGATGTGTTTTAAGATTTTGAAATTATCTATTTAAATTAAGAGTGGAGTGTGTTGAAGGATCATCAAAAGTGTTTTGTGAAAGTAGGTTTTTAAAGTGGAAAGCTAGCAAATCTTTCGAATATCTACACTATCGTTATAATTTTGTTTTTCTATTGTATCAATTTTATTTAGTTTTTATTGAATTATTTGGGTTCCTATCATAATAGAATCTCAACATTGAGACATAGCTGGGCTGGGGCCATTGTGGAGCGAAGAACAATTTCAGGCTACATATTGAAGGTAAGTGGGAATTAAGTCATTTGGAAAAGCAAAAAACAAGTAGTATCAAAAAAGCAATGTAGACTCAGAATATAGAGCTGCTGCACAAGAAGTTGTGAGCTCCTATGATTGAAAAGACTAGCAAAAGAACTTCAAGAAAAAACTGAACTTTCTAGGAAGCTTTATTGTGACAGGCAGCTATAAGTGTAGAAAATGACCTTCTTCAACGTAACAAAACGAAGCATGTCGAAGTAGAACAACATTTGTCAAAGACAAGCTGGAAAACAGATACATGTTCTCCCTACCAATTGAGGAAGAGCAGGCAGCCATGATGATAAAAGAACTCCAGAAAACAACATTTGACTGCTGTCCCTACCAAGTGGAGTATGATATATATCTATGATCCTAGAGGGAGAGTGACAGAAATCCCATAATCTTAAGATTATTAAATGGGATCTTCACGGATTACATAATACCGTTAGAGTAATTAAAGGTTTAAATTTGTAAACTTTGTACCATTCATTTCACTGACCTGATTTTTGCTATACAATTTTTTTGTGTATTACGTAGAAATCTGTAAATCCAATAAATACAGTGTAAATCTACTCAATGAAATGTAACTCTGACTTTTTTTACCAGTTCTGTCTGCAGATATCAAGTCAAAACTTCAATGAGTTTTCCTTCGTTTTAAAAATTGGACATTCTCAAAATGAAAATTTTCACACAAATTCAAGCATTCTAACTTTGTGATCTTGTACGGGCTCATATATAGAAATATTCCGAACCCACAATCCATTAGGAGTATGTTTCCATACAAATTTAGACCCTAAACAGTTCTACGTTTTCAGCAACCATACAAACCTAAACAAATTACCAACAATTTTTAAATTAAGTACCCAATGTCAAGGACGTGGCAAGGTCTCTTTATTGTCTTGTCAATGGCTTCACGGAAGGCTTTGTTCCTGTCAGAATCATTAAGCATGTCCAGATACGACGTCGTCGCCAACATCTGTCTCTGAGAACCATTCAAAATTACATCTTCGTCGATGATGACCCACTCCGAGTTACCTGTGAGGGGGTCGAGTTTGAGGTGGAAGAGGCGTTGAGCCAACTCACAGCTCATGGTCTGAGTTGCCGAAATCCCGAATAAACTGACTGCTCAAGGAATTGCTGTAAAGGAGTTACAAAAATTGGGTAGGAAAATGCGAAGGAAGAGTTCATCGAGTCATGGTTAATTCAGAGAAGGATAAAAATACGGTAATTTTTATACAGAATAAAAACTAAAATAAAACACAAATAATTTAAAAAATTAAATACTTCTGCAATTCATTTTTTTCATTAAATTTGAATACTAAAAAAGCCAAACAACAAATTTATTTAATGGATATCAGTTAAAGTACTTGGTGAAGAAAATTAAAGAGATATTAACAAATTAACTACTAAACTTTGTGATTAATAATAAGTTAACCACTAACGTATTTTTGTTAATAACTTAACCATTGAACTATGGATATAGATGTCTCAAATATCGATGTCACATTTGCCATTAAACATTTAAATTTTGTTCCGCGACGAAACGTGACGTCAGTGCTAAATATAAAGTTGTTTGTTTGTTGCTCCCTTGCAGAACGTCATACATTCCTCTGAGGAACATTGACGTTCCGCAGCGGAATGACACACTTTCTGTAGAAAAACGTCATTACAAATAAATGTTTCCCATTACCTATCGTTCACCCTCGAGAAACATCATATTTTCTGCCGCAGAATATCATAATTCCTAGGCGAAACGTCATACATCCTCTACCTTATGTAAATACATACTACACTCAGACCGATTTCCTCAACAATTTTCTTAGCAATTATGGAACCCTATAGCTTTTTTAGAGCTAAAGTGTACAACATCCAAGCGAAGTTGAAGCGTTAGTAATTGTTGAACACCAATGGAGTTTGGGAGTGATCAGGAATCTATTAACAACACATTTGAAGTGAAGCTATATCCACTATGTACATTTGGAGATGAAGCTACTATAGTGGTGTATTCCATCTCATAAACTCTAGACGACGAGAAACTTTGTTCATTAGGTGAATCCAATGATTAAAACATAGGTGATAGTAGCCCTTAACGACTACCACAAGCATAATGTTCTTTTACTGGTATGTGTCTTGGCAAGAAGTATAGTTTTTTTAATCAAATTAGAGAAGAAATTGTGGATTATGTGTTGAAGAATGGGTACAGAATAAAATTCACTCACAATGACTCTCATCAGTTGAGGGCCGCTTGCCAAGAAGGATACACGTGGCGTATGCACACCTAAAAATGCAAGGTGAACTAACGTTTCAAATAAAGAGCTATAATAATGTTTACACTTGCTCAAAAAAGATGGAAAGTCATCATGTCTTTGCTAAATGAGTGGCAACGCATTACTTGGACAGGTTCAAAAGTCAGGCCGACTGATACTTTTTTTCCATAATTGAGACAGTCATGAAGGATTTTAATGGGAACATTACACCCAGCCTTGCTAGAAGGGCTAGAAATGAATGAAGGGGATGACAATGAGCAATACGAGCTCATATGATTTTATGGTGAGGAGATTCGGAAGTCTAATCCCAGAAGCTCGCTGCGTGTTCAATTAGAGAGGATTGATCTTTCACACAGCCCAACATTTAAAATGATGTACATGTATTTGAATGCATGTAAGATGGGGCAGTTGAACTGTGGTAGAACATTATTTGTTTGGATGGTTGTCACTTGAAGGGATCGATTTCAGGTCAATTGCTCACTACTATCAGCGTCGATAGGGAACGGTGGAATTTATCTGATTGTTGTAACAGTAGTTGAAGTAGAATGTAGGGATTCTTTGAGCTGATTTTCAGAATTGTTGCTCAAGAATCTAAACACCTTATCCGACAATGGGGGGGACAATCATTTCTAACCAACAACAGGTATGATTGATTGTTTTTTCCATCTATGTTTATGTTATAAGTTACGTACGAATATTTGACTCAAACTGTTAATTTTTGTTGGGGCTAGTGCCAGCTGTAGAGAGTTTGCATGGTCAATGGAGTATCATTTTTTCATCCAACACCTATATGCAAAATTTTAAAAACAATTTAAAGGCAAGTTATTTTAAGGATGCAATGTGGGGCGATTCTAGGGCCACAACATCACCGCACTTTGAGAGAGAGATGAAAAACCCATTTTTGCTTGACCAGTCAGCCCATGCGTTTCTACAAGGAATAGATGCAAAATTTTGGTCCAAACATTCCTTCAGCTACATCCCAAAGTGCGATATAGACCTGAACAACATGAGCGAGCCCTTCAACACTTGCATCTTACTAGCCCGGAACACACTGATTCTTAGTGCACATGTATATTATATGCTTGTAATAGAATTGATAATTTGGTTTGCGTCTGTAATGCACATGTACGTTATATGGTTGTAATGGAATTGATAATTTGATTTGCGTCTATAATACATATGTACTTTATATGGTTGTAATATAATGGAATTGTTTGTTATGATTAATGAAATTGATTAATTAGTATGAAAATATAATTTTGAACAAAGTAGAATTGAAATAGATTATAACCAAAGTAAGTGAAATTGCGGTCGACTGGAACCAGAGTAAGCGTCAATGTTCCGTAGTGGAATTCTAATATTCTGCCATGGAAAGTTGACATTCCGCAACGGAAAGTTGATGTTCCGCCACAAAACATAATGTTTTCCCTAGCAGAACATCAGAATTTCTCTACCTTATACATTTCGGTGTTATACACATGTTGCTTAAATTGTTGTAATGAACATTTAATTGTTTGTTGATTATGAATAAAATAATAATTTAGTTTGAGTTAAAGTTTATTTCTCTTTAAAAATAAATAAAAATTTTGTAATAGTTTCTCTTGTTTTAGTCTCTCCCCCCTGTGGCATTATCAAAACTAGAAATCCAACCAGATATTATCCAAACATATAGTTTCCAAACATAAATTATCCGACCAGATATTATTCAAACATAAACATAAACATATATTATCCAAGTCAAAACAATTAACTACTCAAAGAGACAATGAATAAATATTCAGTACAACAAAATCAGTATCTCAATCTGTATCTCTACAATTCAAGTAAACTAAGTCAACGACACCTTCTTGCGTGGTTTCTTTCTCAATTCAGTGATCACAAATAACAACTGCGGGTCCAGGTATACGTTGGACCCTTTGGCATATAAGGGACTCTTATCAGGTAGATCTTCGTGAGGGTGGATGCCGGTCTCCTTGCATTTTCGGAGTAGTCCTAACCCCCACAGGTACACCAAAAGACGTTCTACAGGTTGAAATGCAAAGAGAAAAATCAGCACATACGCTGAAAGCAATATGAATCTACACAAGGGAAAAGATATACATTTCTTTGTTTGTTGGCGCTACGACGATGGCTATTGCTTCTGGCAGCAACACTTGGAGTGAGTGTGCAAGTTAACGGACGACAAAAAACATGGTTGCTTTAGGTGTGACTAAAATGTAAACCACGCATTAGAACTATTGAAACATGAAAACAAACCGAAAAAGCGAGAAGTTTACTTACATGAATTCACCATATTGTCATTAGCAATTTTTCCATTTGAACATTGAAGTATTCTTTTTCATTCAACTCATAGTACTGCATACAAAGAACACAACACAAGGATGAGTACTAAAATAAAATATTCTAAACTACTTATTGTAACATAATGTAATTCTCATCGTATTTGACGTCGTTTCTTGCTTTAGGAAGATGAGCTAAGTGATGTGGTACTCACCCTGAACCTGAAAAAGAAAACAGCAAGCAAAGTATCCTAAGTATGCAGTCCAAAACACTTAATGCCAAAAAATGAAACAAACTACCATAACTCATGTAAGAAGTGTGCACTTCTCCAAGGTTTTCCAGGTATTTTTAAGAATAAACTTCGTGAAAAAATTCATCACTTAACAATGACAAATTGTCTTCAAACTAATAAGGCATGAAAAGTGATGTGAAGCACCGATATTAGAGATTCGAGACCCGACAACAATGCAGAATAATCACAGGACGCCTTGAAGATTCAAAAGAAATTAGGAGC
The DNA here is from genome assembly GCA_022433065.1 of Begonia loranthoides. Taxonomy (NCBI): domain Eukaryota; kingdom Viridiplantae; phylum Streptophyta; class Magnoliopsida; order Cucurbitales; family Begoniaceae; genus Begonia; species Begonia loranthoides. The sequence goes on along the minus strand of CM039470.1, from coordinate 12,295,296 downwards.
TCAACCTGTTATCTATAAAGAGATAAGAACCAGAACTATCAAGGAAAGGAGCTTGACCCGAACCAAACTTGTTGATTGAATTAAAACTATTAAGTTTGACCTTTTCAAGCAAATACTTGAAGAAGATCAAGTTCTTCAAAGAGAACTCAAGAAGAGAATCACTCTCTAAGCAAAATGCTCTCAATTTCAAAGTTGTAAGTTGTGAGTCATATTTAGAATGAAGACTTGCCCATGCTTATATAGGCAACAATAGGGGGAACCTCAAAACATTATAAAATGACCTAAAATATACAAAAGAATTGAAAAAAATCAATTTTAGGTGGAAAATGCCTCGGGTGGCATGCGGATGTCGAGCAAGGCTGTAACATCCTAGTTATTCTTACAATTTAAAACTTATGATTTTGAAAAATTTTTCTTTTTAAATTACAGCGGAAGACTTTTCATTTGAAAACTAGCTTTAATAAGAAGTGCATAAATAAACTTCTTTTGATTAAACTCTTTATTACTTAAAAACATGTCATGAATTAAAACTTTATATCTTTAAAATCTTTACAGCAGCGAAAGACTTGTATTTACAAAACCAAAAGAATCAGAATACAATTGAAAAACCTTTATAATAAAACAGTTATTATAATTAAAGTTCACTTTCTTTAAAAACATTATTATCAATCATTACATTTCCTCTTTAAGTTTTTAGTCTAACAAGCCGCCAAGCCCATAACATACAAATATCTCATCAACTGCTTCAATCCTCGATCTCATGCATACTTACATCACAGAACCTGACTATAAGTCTAACACTCAATAAGCAGTATAAAAATAAAAGTGCACATGCAATGTTCTTTAAAACACATACAGTTTTCTCAATGTTCATTATTTAATTACTCTTTATAAAACAGTGATGAACTTCATATTATAACAGTGAACTTATATTCTGGCTATAAACTTGTACCTAACTGGTGAACTTAAACCAAATAGGTGAACTTATATTCGAGCGATGAACTTGAACCTTACTGGTGAACTTAAACTAGATTGGTGAACTTATACTGTAACAGTGAACTTGTATCATGATGGTGAACTTATTCCATCATGATGAACTTATTCCATTTCTGTTTCTATTTTTGTGATTCGTGAACTTATTCTATGATTCGTTTCCACATGGGAGCAACCTCTTCAGTCTCCGAACTCACGTAAAAATGAATCCATTTTCGTTTATTCATTTTTGTATACTTTAGATTTCCAAGTCTTAACGTTGTTGTACGCATACAATCCCTATCTAACGTGTTCATTAATCATATCCTCGAAAACGTGATCCATTCCTAACTAAGGAACTGAACTTAAATCTAATAAACATACGATTCACACAAACAATCAACAATACATCAAGTAAACACAAACATCAAAACACATGTAGTACCACTTACCTGAAATCCTTAGCTTTAGAGACTTTAACGTTGTTCTTCATGAAACCTATTTATCAACAACAACTTATCAAACTCATTGTTATCCAATAACTTTCTCGTAATTATATACATGTCAAGGACCCTCCCTCCAATTTCTAAATCACTAAATTAATATCCAAGTGTGAATAGTTTATCACATTCAAGTATAATCTTAACCAATAAAATATAGTCAGAGTCTAAACCTAATTCCCATAATATACTCATCTTGAAATCACTTGGTAATAACAAAGATAGCTCAGAATATATTCATCCCAACAATGTACAGTTTCCTTCCTTATTCAACAATCCACTTTAACTACAACAATAGCTTAATACAATTACTGATTTCTAACTTCCTACTAAAGCAATGCAATAATTTAGGCAACATAGGTCTAAACTGAATTACAATGTACCCATATTTCACAATTCATGCAATAGATATCCAAACAATTCTATATCTTTATCTTAACAACTCTTCATAAAATTCACAAAGTATGAAAGAGTTCTGCTTACTAGAAGACACGCGAATACGGGGAATACATAACCCTGCAACTTTCTTTCCTTACAAAATCCTCTTCTCATAAAACTTCAGCCACAGTCTCAACTTCAGTCACGGTTTCTTTCCATCAACATTCCAGAATTTCACAGTAGCTCCCCCATGGTTTCTTTCTCATTTTTTTGCAAAAACTCTCAAACCTTTTCATCATCTCTCTCTAAAGTGCTCAATACCCTCAAAGTTTTCACAAATCTCCCTCACGGTCTTCTCTTCAGACCTCCATACTACCCCGCACAAAGCACAACAACACAAAAAGCATCTCTCCTCACAATCTCTATCTCAGAATGGTCCATCCCTTCAGCAATAGACCCTTACAAAATTTTTCCAGAGTTTCCTCATGGTTTTTCCTCACTGTCATTCTCGTTCTCCTTTGCTTCTATTTATAGACCACCATCCATCAACCCTTCAGTGACCATCTGAAGGTAAAAAGCTAAGGGATGTAACTGCATGAGTGTCCCTGAAGCGCCAAAAGCCGAGCCTAGAAGTTTCCAGGCAACGATTGTCATTTCCAACAACAGATTATTGTTTCTAGACAACTTTTTAGATTGCTGGTTGATCCTTTTCTTTTTGGACGATTGACCGATGCTTCCCAACCTATCGACCACTAATTCAATGTTCTCTAATTATACATATATATATTACTCCATCACCGATTATATGTATTCTAAATCAACATATATATATATATATATATATATATATATATAACCTCATTACTAACTACTTCTAATATTACTTCCTTTAACTCTAACTATTATCTATTAAATCTCCAATTTATTCTTGTATCACATAAACAAGCTCTACTTTCAAAACCAACACTAAATTCAATATACTCTTAAACATTAACAACATTAACAACCTTATCATCCTCAACAACTCAGGTATTGTAATTCATTATTTTCCAAATTACTTTTCTCTTGATCACACCGTAATCGTCTATTTTAGCTCCTATCATCCCAAAATTATGACTTAAGTTTTGTGCTTAGCTCTACGAGTATATGAAGCAATCACCGAAAGTGATACCTTGAAACAACTAAGGTATTCACACGAATCGAATTTTCCCTGCAAAATTTTGAAACTTGAAGAAATAGAAATTCGATGAGAATATCAAATGATGCAAAAGTTTCCAAGCACTTTTTTTTAATTGAAAGAAATCTTGAAACTTGAGAATTTCATAGAACAAAACAGGGAGAATACTTTTTTTTTTGTTGAAATTTGAATGAAATCTCGATACTTGAGGACTTCAAAGAAAGAAAAGTTCTCTTTTTTTTTTGAATTTGGATAAGAAAACAAGAACAATGAAAGATAAATAGAAAGAGAAAAAAGATAGAACTTTGAATCGTAGGCAAACAAGCTTTGATACCAAATGATGCGAACCATGGATATTAGAGATCCGAGACCTGACAACAACGCCAAATAATCACAGGAAGCCTTGAAGATTCAAAAGAAATTAGGAGCTTGATCCGTTATCTATAAAGAGATAAGAACCAAAACTATCAAGGAAAGAAGTTTGACCCAAACTAAACTTGTTGATTGAACCAAAGGTATCAAAGCAAAGCTAACAAGTGTTTCAAAAATTTAAAGAGCAAAAACTAGTCCAAACTCTCCCAAATTGAAATCTCAAGTTTGGGATAGGAAGAGTAGGATTTTACAAGCTCAATAATGGAATTGAGTATAAATTTTGGCAGGGTTTTGCCTCAATTCTGAGTTATGTAAAATGAGCTATGGAAGTCTATGTATTTATAGAACTGTCCATTTTTTATCAACCTAAGCCTTTCGGTCGACCGCTTAAAGCCGTTAGAAATCTGACCATTGAGCTCACTGTGCAAAATATATAGGCAACGGTCAATCGGCGTCCATACAACCGTCGACTACTGTCTCTTGGAAATCTCTCGGAACGCAACTTAACGTGTAAGTGGTCGACCGCTCCCGAGAAAAAATGGTTTTTCAACTTCTGTGATGTTTTTCGGTTGACCAAATCTCCATCCGCGACCGCAACCTCGACCGAAAAATGCAAAAAACTCCAGATTCATTTATGATGATAAAATCCAATAAGTTGTTTATTCCTAAAACTAAGTATGGGCATACAATATTGCATAATATAATTTCTCCCCCTAAGTTTATGCAATATATCTAACATTTAATAACGTGCACACTTGCAATTCAACTTATACATTTTTTCTCTCCCATTTTGTTATAATAAAAAAGAAATCTAAGGGATAGAGACAAAATGAAATCATTAAGAATTTCTCCTTATTTTATCAATATTCAATCCAGATATACCATTGAAGAGAAATCAAGCAAGCAAACATATAATTTGATTTCTTCTCCCCCAATAGAATTATAAATAATTATATATGGAGGGAAAAACAACAACCAAAGTCAATTTCACAAATAAATATTTCAAACATAATATTATTCCCCTTTCACATTTGCAATACACATAAAAATTTGGGGAAATACTCAAAATATCAAAACATCAATTCAAATGTTCTCTCCTTTAGAGTAATTTACGCAACTTATAAGTTTCTACCTCTCTAAGATTGTCAGCAAGCATATATTGAAGGAATAATAAAAAATGTTGTAAGAAAAACTATATCAATTGAAAATAATCATTGATGAATTCAAGTAAAAAAATCAATTTTCTCCCTCTATCTCTATACACAACGAAATTAGTTGGAGATTTAAATGATACCAAATTAAAATAATTTCATAAATGATACCAATTGAGGAAACTTGACTTAATGACACCAATTGTTGTATTTAAATCAAATTTCAAAAATACCAATTGAAATGATCTATCTTAAAAAAATCAAAATTAAAACCATTTCTCTCCCCCTAAATTTATGCACAAAATCAAAACATTGAAGATTGAAATTCAAGATAGATACCAATTGTAGAATTTCAAAACAAAAGACAATTATTGATACTAATTGAAAGATTTCAAGTCATAAGAAAATTATTGATACCAATTTAAAAATCAAATACTAAAAGTCTCATCCCCTCTTGTCAATATGCATACTATAGAAATTGGGGACTCTCAAACCGTCAAAATCAAAGCAATTTTATTTTCTCCCCTTAAATCAATGACCAATTAAATCAATGAGGAAATCTAACTACTCCAAACAAAAACAATAATCTTTAAACAAATATTTCTCCCCTTTTATCAACAAACAAATTTAATCCAAAGGGGAAATAAAATCATCAAAATACAACTCAACAATTCTATTTTCTCCCTAACATCAATAACTAATTTCAATCCAAGGGGAAATCCAAAGATCAAAATTAAACTTCCAACAATTCAAATAATTCAATATATGCAATCTTGAATACCAATTGTTGAAATTACAAAATAATTTTACAAATTCAAATATCTAATTGATGAATTAAGAACCAATGATACCAAAAAAAATCTCCTACCAATCAAGTCAATATCAAATATACCAATTTCAAGAACTAATCAAAATTTCAACCTATGATACCAAATATGAAATATTTAAATAGATCCAATCAATATCAATGATAAAATTAAAAAAATAATTCAATCCAATAAAAAACAAAAACAAGTCAAATTAACTAAATCGTGTACCTCCATGAAGCATTTCCATTTTTATCACATTGGAGGCAATCCTTGAGGCTTCTCCCCTTGTATTTTGGATGCTCAAACATCCAAATCCTTTAAACTCTTTGGGAGAACCTCCAACCTACAACACAATCAAGTTGTTTCTTTTGGTACCCAAACATTTTTAGATTTAGAATTAACACTCAATTTTAAAGGACAAACAAATTATTTATGTCCTATACAATTACAAACATTAATAGTTGTAGGGCTAACTGTCCATTTTCGGTCAACCTAAGCCTTTCGGTCGATCGCTTAAAGTTGTTAGAAATCTTACCATTGAGCTCACTGTGCAAAATATACAGGCAGCGGTCAACCGCTGTCTCTTGGAAAGCTCTCGGAACTCAACTCAACGTGTGAGCGGTCGACCGGATCCGTATAGCGATCGATCGCTCCCGAGTAAAAATGGATTTTTCGCTTCTGTGATGTTTTTCGATCGATTGAATCTCCATCCGCGACAGCAACCTTGATCGAAAAAATGTAGAAAATTCCATATTCATTATGTATACATTTTCAGTCGACCTACGCAACTGCAACTTCAACTGTAGCACGTCTGAAAACTTCTGGATGAATCTATTTACCATTTTGGATGCCAAACTCGACTGCACCTTCGATCGTGGTTCGTCTGAAAACACCAGGGGCAATCTGTAAAGCTTTTTGGATGCGTCACTCGACCGTATACTAGAACGCGATGTGACCAAAAACACTGGGAGCCATTTTTGGTTGACCAGAACTCTACCATACGCAACCACAACTCTCCAAAAGCCGTCAATACATTTTCTAAGTCTCAAAATGATATAAATTCACTGCATGGACTTAGATAAACACGTTAGCACAATTTAATACCCTTTTCGAGGGTATTTCCAATAAATATTAATATAAATATAACAATTAAACATTTTAGCACAAAAATTAATAAACACAATAAAAAACTTATTAATTCACTCAAAATATTCGTCATCAAAATAAAGTTAAGCCTAACACACTTTCTTTTAATTGAACACATTCTCCAGCATATAGAGATCCATGCAGCTAACATGGTCTCGATGTCCATTCTGATGCGAAATGGTGTGCATCATGATGGTGTGAATCCCTCAGGCTTTGGCGTTCAAGTCATTGGACTTTGGCTTCTTGAACGCTGCTATTTCGGGATCATGGTGCAACAATCTAAGCATTACCATACCTTCTCCACGTCTAATGAAATCAGGCTCTCGAGACATGTGGTAATATTCCTCTCTTGGTTCCTAGGTGAAACATGATGCACCAACGGAATGGTTTAGGAAGGAATTAATCTATGCGGTCGATTAGCTGAAGGGTGAATGACCAATAGCTTTACAGATTCGAACGTCTGCTACTTCCTGGATGAATAGTGGTAAACGAGCTGTAGATTGGATATCGACTGGTTGAAGAAATTTTTATATTTGCTTCAAAACCACTTTAGGAAATAACCAACTTTAGAAGTCCACAAGTTGATGAATATGGAAGTTTTTCTCACGAAATTGGGACAAAAACCTCTTCAATGAAATAAGAATAACTCCTCCAAAAATATAATTGAAAATCTCCACAAGTAAAGAAATCTGCCCGGTTGAACTACATTGGCTGAAGATAACAAGAAATCACAACTTAAACTCTCGAATGGAAAACTCCACCAATATAATTCTTCTTGAAAGTTGAATACCACTTCGCACGTTCTTCCTCAAGAAAATGAGAACATGGATGCCACAAAAAAAGACTACTCAACTCACAAAGTAATCTTAATGTGATATCACACCACAAAGACTTTGGATGAACACACCCAAGATAGAAGAAGGAATCACTCCCAATTCAAAGGAACAAAGTAAAACTTTAATATTCAAATTCAATGTGTCTAAACAATCATGCAAGGTTGCTTTAAATAGCCACTCATAAACTATAAAATAGGAAATAACTAAAAAGGAAACTAAAATAAGCTAATACTCGGCCATACAATTGCTGATTACTAAACTTAAAAACTACTAAACTTAACTTAAGTAAATTACTTAAATTATCCCTTGTTCCTTCTTCTCCAAGTCTTTATGGCTTTTGGAAACTTTCCCTTCTTCATGGTCGGCCACTTGGGAAGTTTTCCATAACTCATCATGTGACAACTTTCCTTTAACTTCATGCTTGGCCACTTGGGATGGTTTCCATAACTCATTATGCATTGACTTTCCTTGATTCCCACGAAATGGTGACTCCTTCACTTGGTCCATTATTCAGTTACTTTCCAAATAAGTAGAAAGATAAGTGTTGATGAGTCTTTAGACCCTAACCCTTATGATTGGATCTTGCGTCCAATTGAGAGAAATTGGGCTTCAAGTAGAAATTGATCTCTGTTCAAAAAGCTTTTAACATAGCAAACAAACTCTAATTTTAACAAAACACCCTATAGAAAGCTTAAGATGTAAGCTACATTTTTTATGAAGCACGCATTTTGATATAAAATATTCTAGTATGCCAAAAATGTCAATTACTAATCGGAGGTCAGATTATAAGCAGATTTGCCAAGTCCACCAAATCTTCTATACTAACTCTTGAACTTCCACTTATGCTTGATCTTGAATGACTCCATGATATTCTTGGATGCTTGATGAATGTAACTCATCCTCTTTCCTCTTTGGATACCTACAAAATAATCACTCAAAATATGGTTAGAGAATTTTTGTGCTCGATTGTTGATAGAGGGAATTTGTAGTCCATCATCCTTCCGGGGTTGAAAAGGATTCGACCTCGAATCTAGTTTTTTTTTCTCCATAGTCTTCTTCACAAAAATATGGAGATGAGTCATGGACCATGAAAATTGCAATGGCTTCACAACCCTCATGAGTGAAATAAAAAGACATGTCTTGTTTGTTGTCGTTAGCCGATACTATTAAGATTTCCAAAAACTTCTTCTCATGCATTTTGCAATGGCCCTCTTCATACAACCTCTTTTAATGCTTAAACAAAAACTCAGATAATTGATCTTCACTCTTTGCCATAGAGCTAGACATAATGTAGACCACCTATTTCAATTTACCGATAACTCTCATAGTGTAACGACCCGGATTTTTGCAAATCCTTTAAAACGCGTAAAATTTTGAAATTTTTCTTTTTAAAACAAAACGTATCAGAGTGCGTCTAACCGGATCGCTACTGACACTTTCTTTAAACTCGTTATGAAAACCAATTGATTAAATGTGCGGAAGCGTTATAATAAAACCATTTATGTAAAACGTTGCAGAAGCGTAATTAAAATCATTTAAGAAAGAAATATTAAACTATTGAAATAGTGCGTTAATCAGAAATTAATCACTCATCATTTACAATTTAGAAAACTTAATTAAATCTTAACTGACTATTTTTTACCCTCTTTATGCCTGGCCAACCATGAGCATCCTTTGTGCATGCAAACCATCATCCGCTGCCTTTATTGTCTGATTATCATCTTTCACTATTCCTTCCTAGTCCGTGCATTCCACATAGCGTAATAGTGCCTACATCTATACCACAAGCAACTGTTGCCCAAAGGCTTAATAAGGAAAAAGGGAAAATGTAACATGAATGCCACTCTTTAATCCTTTTTGTTAAGCCATTCATTTCGTTATTACTATTTCCTATTAGTCATTCGTTCTTTCGTTGGGGTAGCCTCCTATGGGCACCTTTATGCCAGACTACAACTAGCCTCTTTTAGGCATACTGTTGCCAGGCTAGTCACTAGTCTCCTCCGGGCACCTTACTGCTAGACTACAACTAACCTCCTTTGGGCATACTGCTGGCAGGCTAGTCCTAGTCTCCTATGGGCACCTTACTGCCAAACTAGACCCATCGTCATATTATCCTACCATTCATTCTTACATTTTCCTCACTCATGCGTGCGTCCTATTCTTTCTATTAACATGATGCATGAACATACATTCTTAGTCTATCATGATGCATGATGCTTCTAACATAACATTAATAGAAATGGAAGTGCGCATATAAAGGAAGTAACTAAATAGCAGGAATTGAAACGCAATACAATGAAGACTACCAATAATGGAACAAAGCACAACAAAAAACATTCATAATATTAATTACAGGAATTAACATGCTAATTGTCCTAGTTAACTTCCTAGTCCATTTACATGCTCCCTACATTTATCATTCCCAATGATTATCCTACTTAATTATCCTAGGCGATTGACATGCTCCTGAGTTGATTTCATGCTTTTATTCTACTTAACTAGTCATGTTTTGGCTTAACTAATCATGCTTTGATTAATCGAGAAATAATATGCTAAAGACACAAAGTCGTAATTGAGATCGTAAGCAATACCAAGAAGAATACCAAAACAATTACAAAACATTCATTCACTTAGTGATTGAACCCTTAACTCATTCACGTTTACTTCGTTCTCTTTCGTCCTCTTTATCATTCTGTTCTTTAGAAAAGTAAAACATCAATTATGTATTTAAAGTGCGCATTGAATGGAAGTGAAAGCGCATATTAAGAAAGGTAAATAATACTTGCATTGAAAGTAAAACAGCATTGAATCGAAACAGTGAATGCATACAAGTACGTCAAACATGCAAGGAATTCATTAAATCTAACATGCTTAGTAATTAAACATGCCCACTAATGAATCCTAGATAATTAACATACTTGCTAATTATGATTAACATGCTCGCTAGTATTCACGTTCAGTTAATTAGCCTAGTTAATTAACATGCTAACATTATTAATTATCATTAAGTTATTAGCCGGCTTGCATGCTTGGATTACAGGATTAGTTAAATTATCCTAAACGTGTTTGCTACTAATTAACATACTTAGTTAATTATTTTTAACATGCTGCTTAATGTTAATTAATTAACGTGCTATTGCTAACGTATTCAAGGGTTGAGTATTACTTACAACTAGTTAATTAGTCATACATGCAAACTAGTAAATTAGGCATGGCATGACCTAGTCGATTTAACATGCTAACTAAAGTAAACACATTAACTATAATTTACAAACTAATTATTTAATATGCTTAACTAGTAATCATGTTTAGTTAAATTAACCTAGTTAACTAACATGCTACCAATTAGACATGAAATTCAACATGCTAATTACACACTACGATTCACTAGTCAATTTACATGCTCAACAAGTAATTATCATAATTAACATGCTTATCGAAGTAATTAACAACTATGAATCGAACCTCTAGCAAACATGCCTACGTAAGCTAATTACCCTAGTTAAATAAATTATTGGTTAGGTTGAACATGCTTGGCTTCGTTATTTAATAACTAATTAAGTGATTAAACTAATTAATCGACGTACTCACACCAAACAACAGGTAAGAAAATAAACAACGGTTGTAAAGGAACTTTTGGTTCGTTCATGCTTATCTCATCTTCACCCATTTCTCTCTTCACTTTCTCATTCTCTATTTCTCATCATAACTAACAATACCCATCATAACTGACAATAACACTTAGCAGTAAAGGAAATCACACAATTATCAAGGAATCGCAAAACATTCTAACTCTACAGAGCATTAGCAACATTATCAAGGCAACAACATACTAACAAAACATACAACTAGTAATAAACTTCACTAACATTAAGCTAACATGCATTTAACTAATATTAAGTTAACATCAACACTAACTCACCCACCCATACTTGTGGTGTAGGGCCTCAATGGCCAAAACAACCCAAATCTCTTACCTTGAATATTTAACGTGTATCGGTGCTTAACCGTTATCTTTCTCTCTCCTTTTCCAATACCTTCATAATTAAAAACATTTATCATTAATAATCATGACTTATAACTTTTATTCCTTCCCTATCCTAATTAAATAGTAGCTCTAGGAACTCTTTAACATCTACAATGAATATATCTTATGCCAATTAAGCTAATCAAATTACTAACATACGTTCATCCAATGATTGGCTCATTACAAAACAACAAAGCATGTCATCAAAGCTTTAACTAAACATGCTTGTTTCCAAATGGCGTAAAACATCCATCAACCCACAAAACAATCCATACATAGCAACCCTTTTCTAGTGCATATCTACACTTTACAGATTGAACACAGCTTCACAACGGTATATTCCAACTGCTATGTCATAAATCAATCAACATAGATCCACACATTGGCAGCACCAACCAATTCTAATCCATTTTCATTTAACAATTGTAATACAAAGCCAACTCAAAACAGTTTCTGTCTAACATAACAACTAGCAGGGTATCAATCACCCATCCAGTACCCCAAATCCTATCCAGTTGCAGATCAACACAATCAAAGAAGGGTTAGGTTACCTGAGAAATTTTTAGAATAGCCAACTAATCCACGCATCCAACTCGTGTTGAGACAAACTGGTCGGATCATGGGCACCAGATCGGATTCGTGCTACCCTCGCGAATTGTCGACCATCCGATGCCTCACCTCACCGTTCGCTGCTCCCTCGTCGTCGCCACCTTGTCATCGTCGAGTATCACTTGAAGGTCGACGAAACACCGTAGCACCGAGAGCCAAATCAACAACCCGAGCCAGTCATTCATTCGCATGCCATTGGACAACTTCAACACCGCACACCCGAGCTCGCCGGATGCCGACTCGTCATCGCACTTTGCCGTTCTCCTGACTGGGACGAACCCGAGCTCGAGCGCCGTCTCCCGATCGCAGGTCGCCTCCTGCCTCTCGGTTCTCTCCCTCTCTCTCTCTCTAATTTCTTCTCTTTAAAACTAATTAACACTTAACCTAATCCTTTGCCCCCTTTTCATTAGTTAAATTCTGAACCGGTTCTTCTATTGAGTCGGTTCACTTCTCCATTCTCCAATTAAAATTAGTAAAATTAATTAATCCCCTCCTAATTTAATATCTTACTTAACTCTCTATTATTTCTTAATTTCTTCTTCTAAATTATTTATCTCAAACGTTATAATTTTTATTCATTACTTTATTATTTATTTTTAATTACATTAATTTTCATAAATTATAATTTAATAGATACGTCATTGGTAATACCCCGATAATTATCTAATTTAAAAAGTTGGAGTGTTATACATAGATGCACAACTAAGTAAGTAGTGTTTGGAATCATCAAACAAACAACTCTCAAACTTACCAAAATCATCATCAACCTTATTGTCATAAGAGTCTTTCCAAAGAGCCAAATCAATATCAACATTATAAAATATCAAAGTCTTTCTCAAGATGTAAGACGTTATTCTAGCTCCAAAATAGCAAGTAAGTTCAACACCAAAAAACTTTGGAATTACAAACTCACTATCTTCAAAACTAGTAATGTGAAAGTTGTTAACCACAACTAGATTTTCATTAAAGTAACCATCCTTATTATAACAATTGTCATACCAAAATGATAACTCAATACCAATAGCATACGAATATTTAATCCATCCAATTTTAAGAATCCAAGCAATCAATTTATCTAATGGCACATACCTCTTTGACATAAACATTGTAGTCTTCATCCTATTTTTCCTCAATGCTTCATAATATTTAGTAATTTGCTCAAGTTGAAGTGGAGCTAGTTTGATCACCGTTTCATAAAGTTGTTCTTGATTTTCAAAAGTTGAAACCTTCTTCAATTCATTCTTGGAAATCAATAATAACTCTTTTGCTTTCTTCACATTCAATTTTTGTTGATCCTTTGCAATGTGTTTCAAACTAAGTAGAGCCAACAATTTAACACTGATCTTGAAAGAATAATAATTAGTAAAACTAATGTGCAATGCCATCCAATTATTTTTCCAAATTTTCCCAATGAGCAATTGACTAGCTTCCAAAGGCACTACCTCACATAATAATTTACCTTGGTACTTGCTACTTGAGAAAGAAACTGATACACCTCAAAGTGCAAAGTAGCCGAATTGAAGATGAGCACTCAAACGGCTAGGGCAAATATGTGAACTGAAATTCAAACAGGTATAACTGCCAGTGTAGGTAACTAATCACACTAAAATTTACAGGGCATATAGTACTAATAAAGAAAAAGCTGCACGCCAAAATTCATGGTCAAATTCTCACGGAAATGACAGTTATGCAATCGGCAACTCACTATCCTGAAAAGCAGAATTACAGAACTGAATCAGGAACCAGATTCGTAAATTCTATATCTTTCAATTCTGAAGACCAATGGTCACCAAATTTGGAAGGAACCTAGAAGACACCAAAATACAGGACGCCTCCAAATTTCAAGCTTCAAATTGTCACACACACGGAGATATGCACTCAACCAGAAACTGTTCAGAAATTGTTCAAGAAAATAGATTGTGGCCGCTTCAATAAAGTATTGCACAAACTAATTCAAATAAACTCGAATCATCAACAAATTTCTAGTACTTCAAAAATACCCCGAGAACATCCAAATTCCAAAATTAAATTCATTCAAAAATAGCAAGAACATAAATGAAAAATACAAGTCAGTCTACAAATCTCATAAACCCGAAAACTGCGACTTCAATGGACCTCAATGCAAAGGACACTCAAACTTGTTTTCCGCCAATCTTCTAGACCTCCTCTATTGAGTAACACTTCCAGGGAAGTGTTGGGAGAACTCAGTGTAAGACTCTTCCTCCAAGATTGACAGAACGTGACGAAGAGAATGCTTGGATTTCGAGTCTTCGTCTAGGTGTTGACAAGAGCTCCGGTTTGGGTTTCGGGAGAGAACTCCAAAAATGATTTTTGCAGCAACAGCTAGGGTTTTCTAAAACTCAAGATGATGGCACCATTAGGAAGGCTAAGTACCCTCCTAAAGGAAGCCCTAATGTAAAATTACATAATTGCCCTTGTGAACCAAAATTGGGCATGAATGCTCGGCTAACATGCTAGCTGAGCACTCTAATAAAAACCAGTTTATAATGACCTAAAAACTAACCAAACCAACCAATAATCCAGTACTTCCACAAAAACATAAGTTCAAATAACATGCTAAAACATAAAAAAGAACATATTTCAATCTAAAGGTCCAACTTAGTTTCGGAGCTTTGATCTTCAAATTGGCCGCGGGTGTTGTGGACAAGCTGAAGTGATGCATTATCAATCCAAGTGAGTAAATGTCTTGGTGCTTCCTTGTCCTCAGGCCTAGGCTCGCCTCCAATTCCATCAAGCATAGTTTCACCTGCAAAATAACAACTTGTTAGATAATCAAGGAGCCTCTTGGCTTGGCCTCAGGTGATAGGGACTTGAGGTGCATCATCCTCCCCGGGTGATTGAGGATTTGACCTCAAATCCAAGGCTTGATCACCCCTCCCTTTTCTTCCATTTTATCATCCCCAAAATATGCAACTTTAGCTTGAATCTTGTCTTCTTTGGCCATAGAGACTTCACTCATCTCCTGCTTAGATCCCACTTTCTTGGGCCATGTAGATTTGTCATTATTTTATATAACCATGAGAACTTCTTCACCCATGCGTGACCTAAGGAGTAAGCTCCTCATTATTTCACACAAATTTTCCATGACAAGATAACCCCCTTTGGGTTCATTAGTGACCAATTGATATCCATAACCCAAACCCTTATCATCCACATAAATTTTTTTAACCAAATCAAAACCAAAGATCTTGGTATTTAATTCAGATAAGGAGTTCCTTTGTAAAAGTGTGTCGGTTCTTAATTTTTCTTCTCCCTCCTTGTGTGTAATCAAATATGGAAAGTTATCAAGAAATTCGTTCTTGGACACAAGTAAAGTGGATGTCCCCTTTCCCCTTTGCTTTTCTTCATACTCCTTAGCAATTTGATTGGGTTGGAGAGGTGCTAGTTTTATGAATTTATTTTTGAACTTGAATGAGTAGAAATTCGAGTAGTCATCATGTGTAACCTTCCTATCATACTGCCAAGGCCTTCCCAATAATATGTGACTTGCACTCATAGGTACTACATCGCATAATACCTCATCTTCATAGCCTCCAATTGCAAAGGATATGCGAGCTTGCTTGGACACTTTCACCTCCTCTTGCTCATTTAAGCAATTTAACATGTAAGGCTTTGGATGCTTAGTGGTATCCAAGTGCAACTTCTCAACAACTTCTTGGGACGCTACGTTGGTGCAACTTCCCCCATCAATAATGAGGGAGCAAACTTGGTCTCTGATTTTGCACCGAGTATATAAGAGGTTTTCTCTTTGGTCTTCACCCTCTCAGACTTGTGTGGTTAGGGTTTTTCTTAATGTCATGAGAAGCGGTCCTTTTTTAGCAAAATAAGTCTCTTCTTGTGGCTCAACCTATATAATTGGTGCAGCCATAGCTTCATCTCCACTTTCTATTTACTCAGAGTTTCCTCTTATCACCATGACACATTTGTTAGGGCATTGAGAGGCTATATGTCCAAGGCTGAGACACTTGAAACATTTTATGTCCCTCGACTTTGGTTTAGTGGTTTTAGTATGTGATTTGTTTTCTTCATTGGCTCGACCCTCATGTAGTTTTGATGCTGCCCCATTTTCATCATTCTTGGAAGGAGACTTAGGATGTAAAGCATTTCTTGAAAACGGTCGATTAGTGTTTTCTCTCAACTTTCTTTTTCTTTGCCGTTCTATTTTCAAGGCTAATTGAATTACCTTGTCCATGGTGTCAAATAGTTGCAATTCTACCAAGTCACCAATCTCTCTATGCAGGCCCTTGATGAACCTAGCAATGGTTTGCTCCTCGGGTTCCTTCACGGCACATTGAATCTTCAAAGTTTCAAACTTGGTCAAGTATTCCTCAACCGATTGTGCACCTTGTTTTAAATTTTGGAGTTTGAGAAACAATTCTTGCTTGTAGTGGGGAGGAACAAATCTTTTTTGCATTAGGGACTTCATAACCCTCCAACTTCTCACATCATCACAACCAACCCACCTTCGTTGATCTTTGAGGTCCTTCCACCATAGGCTAGCATAACCAGATAGCTCTAAGGTCACCATTTGGATCTTTACTTTCTCGGAATAATCATAACATCCAAACACACGCTTCACTCTCTCAACCCAATCCAAGAAGTCATTGCCATTGTTAGAACCCTTGAAAGGAGGTATGGAAACTTTAACATGTTTCATATCATCTTTTTTATGTGATGTCCTTCTCGGACTTCGAGATTCTTCTACATCGATTTCTTCTTCATCTACATCAAACATACTATTGGTTCTGCCTCTTGAATCATTGGAAGTGCTTAATCTCCTTCTAGGCTTAGGAGTTCTTGGTCCCCTCACATGTCCACTAGGGGGTTTCCCTAACCTTTGCTGTAATTTAGACATCATATCCCGGATCTCATCAAGTTGATGTTGTAAATTAACCTCGGTTTTCTCTTGTTCTCTCTCGTGTGGTACACTTGAACTCGGCATTGTTTCTTTATTGCTATTATAAGGATCACCACTTCTTCTACTCATCTTCCCCACAAATTATACTAACAGAGCTACACTAATAAGCCACTTAGTCTCTAATACCACTTGATGCACCTCAAAGTGCAAAGGATCCAAATTGAAGATGAGCGCTCAAACGACTAGGGCAAATCTACAGACTGAAATTCAAACAGGTATAACTTCCCGTGCAAACAACTAATCACTCTCAAATTTATAGGGCATATAGTACTAACAAAGAAGAAGCTGTACACCAATATTCAAGGTCAAATTCTCACGAAAATGATAGCTATGCAATTGGCAACTCACTATCTGAAAAAGTAGAATTACATAACAGAATCGAGAACCAGATTCGTAAATACTATATCTTTCAATCCTGAAGACCAATGGTCACCAAATTTGGAGGGAATCTAGAAGACACCAAAATGCAAGACGCCTCTAAATTTCAGACTTCAAATCATCACGCACACGGAGATATGCACTTAGCCAGAAATTGCTCAGAAATAGTTCAAGAAAACAGATTGTGGCCGCTTCAATAAAGTATCACACAAACTAATTCAAATAAATTTCAATCATCAACAAATTTCCAGTACTTCAAAAATACCTAGAGAACATCCAAATTCCAAAATTAAATTTGTTCAGAAATAGCAAGAATAGAAAATAAAAATACAAATTGGTCCTCAAATCTCACAAACCCGAAAATCGCGACTTCAATGGACCTCAATGCAAAGGCCACTCCAACTTGTTTTCCTTCAATTTTTAGGATCTCCTCTCTTGAGTAACACTTCTAGGGAAGTGTTGGGAGAAGTCAATGTAAGACTCTTCCTCCAAGATTGACAGAACGTGACGAAGAGAATGCTTGGATTTTGAGTCTTTGGCTGGGCGTTGACAAGAGCTCCAGTTTGGATTTCGGGAGAGAACTCCAAAAATGATTTTTATAGCAGCGGCTAGGGTTTTCTAAAACTCAAGATTATGGCACCATTTGGAACGCTAAGTACCCTCCTGAATGAAGCCCTAATGTAAAATTACATAATTGCCCTTGTGAACCAAAATTGGGCATGAATGCTCGGCTAATATGCTAGTCGAGCACTCTAATAAAAATAAGTTTATAATAACCTTAAAACTAACCAATAATCTAGTAGTTCCACAAAAACATAAGTTCGACTAACATGCTAAAACATAAAAAAGAACATATTTCAATCTAAAGGTCCAACTTAGCTTCAAAGCTTTGATCTTCAAATTCGCTGGGGGTGTTGGGCAAGCCAAGAGGATGCATTATCAATCCAAGTGAGTAAATGTCTTGGTGCTTCCTTGTCCTCAGGCCTAGGCTCGGCTCCAATTCCATCAAGCATAGTTTCACATGCAAAATAACAACTTGTTAGATAATCAATGAGCCTCTTGGCTCGCCCTCGGGTGATAGGGAATTGAGCTGCTTCAAAAATGCTTACTTGATTTGAAACTTTAATGTCCTTCTTATCAATATCCCACCATAATTTGTAAGAAATTAAATGTATCAATAACTCCACACTAAGCTCTTTGACCATATTCATGGAAGCCATGTTGACACAAAGTTTATCATCAATGAACAAAGAGCAAACTTTGTCCTTGTTGGAGCTTTGTTTATGAAAAGTTTGTTCATTTTGACATTTCACTTCTTGGGTTGGAGAGTAAAACACTTTGAAGCTTTATGACGAGGAGTTCCCCTTGAATATAATACAATTTCTCTTGTGTCTACTCTTCTTCATTTTTTGATGTGAATGATTCATTTTCTCCTTCTTCATGAGTTTCTTGGAAGATTTTTTCTTTCAGACAATTTTCTTCATCTAATTGAGACTCCAAGGATAGTAATGACCCTTCTTGAGGTAATATAATATCTTCTTCAAATTGCTCCTCCGCCACTAGGTTTTCTTCCAATACCTTAACATGGTCTTGTACATACAAAGGTAAAGGATGAGCAAGACTTGATTTCAAGTTGTCAAGTCATTGCATTATCTTTTCAAATGAGGTACTTTAATGAATTGTGCTTGTCTACCATTGGGAAATATCTTCCCATACTTGGTTGGTGATGGTGAGGATGAGACGGTCTTGATAAATCTTGGAGCATACTTTCTTCTAAAAAATCTCTTCATCAAACCCTACGTGTTGATGGCTTTTTCTCCATCTATTCTTTGGTTATTTATCAATTCGTTCTACCATAAATAAGTTCTTCCTCTAAGTCTTAAAGAAATAAGTTTTACTAGGGTCTTCTCCAAAAAATATGAACTTTGAAAAATCTCTTCAACTTCTTCTTGCCAATCTAAATAATCATTGGAACATTCTGAACTGCTGAAAGTAGAAATAGATAATTCTAACTCCTTCTCGTCCAAAATATAATTCATTGAGTAACTCCGACCTCTTATCATTATATTGAAAGAAAAGTCACAAACTTTAAAGAAAAATAATCAGGAATTTCAACTATGATACCAAGATTGTGATGACCCAGATTTTTTTATCTTTACCTTATATTTTCCCTTAAAATGTGCATTAAATTAAAAACTTTTATTATAATCAAATTTCAAACAAATCAAAAGTCATATCAGAGTGCTCGTTTAAAATCCCGGTTGCCACAACATTTTTCCTTAAAACTCGTTTGAATCGTGGAAGCGAAATAAAAACCATTTATTAAACGGAAATATTAATCAAAACATACTTAAAGTTCAGGGTTAAAAATGTCACATATTCAAAATACGAGTTGGAGTTATAGTTAATATTTTTACAAAAACGTGTTCACTATTTAACCCTTACAAACATATTGTTCTTCTTTCCTTGAACCATCAGTCTACTCCGGTCGCGTTTCCTCCGGATACTCTGCAAGCTCCGCAGGGAAGACCTCCTCCTCTGCACCCAGTACTACCATCTCATTACCTGCATCACAAGTAAGGACGTGAGCGAATAGCCCATTAAAGGAAATAGAGTTTATGCTTATGTTATGTCTCTCTTTTAATTCTTTATGGAATGAGGGCCACCCAAACCAACCATTTCCTTACGTTCGTTCATTCATTCATTCTTTACTTGTATATCGAGCGGGAGATTGAAGGAGCCATATCGGGTGTTATAGTTGACCGGGTTAACCTCATGAGTGTATACTAGGTCCTGTTCCCATCAAGGTAGGGGCTATGCCTAGCTACCAGACTAGATTCGACTACCCACAAGCCCCCAACTCCTCATTCATTCTATCATTCATTTTCCTTTACAATTTTCCTCACTCGGAATGTGTGAGTACCACCCCAAGGTGGCACTCCCTATTTGTTTCTATTAGCATGATGCACAATGACAATTCAACAGCGCATATATGAAAAGTAAGTGACAGTAATTTAAAGGAATGATAACTCAACAAACAAATGGCAACTCAATAAGCAATTGACGGAGTTAGAGATATCCGAAAAGAATGAAAGCATGAATATGGGCATCTATAAAAGAAGCATATAGAAACAGCAAACAGAGTATGCTTTTAAACGAAGATAATCATTCTAGTAGGAATTACAAAGTTAGAATAACATGCTTCGAATTAAATGAGCATTGGCTAATTAACATACGTGAGGATTAACAGGAGGTGATGAACTAACAATGCTGGAAGATGAAATTAGCTAATAGTAAAGTGACATGCTTGAAGATTATGTAATTAGAATTTGCATGCTTGAAGAGAAGTAACTAATTAACATGCAAGGATGGATAATTGTCATGCTTGACGATTTAACAATAGTTAACAAATCATAATCGAAGTTGACGAGTGATAACAAGTTAATGTGCTTGACATTATATGAGGAGACTTAACATGCTTGACTGTTTCACAATATTTGACATGCTTGAAGACTAGTAATAATATTAACATACGTAATAACATACGTAAGGATGAATGTGTTATTTAACATGCTTAGAGATTAGACAAGTAATAGTAAACGAATAGCTAAGAATTAGATCTACATACAGGTAGAGTTATCATGCTTTGAAGGCTCAATTAATATGCTTGAAGATCAACAATAATTGAATAATTAACATGCTCAAAAATTGAAGGAGTAATAACTAGCAACGTGCTGAGGATTAACAAGAAAAGGTCATCATGATTAAAGATTATACAGCGAAGGCAATATAGCGAAAGTTAGCGGAGATAGCTACAGCGAAACCACAGTAGAACATGACAATTAGTTATTGCGAAACAACAGCAGAACATTACAATTAGTTACAGTGAAACCACAGCAGAACATTACAAATAACAAACTCAACAACCACAGCAGAAGTATCATTAGGCAGTGAACAGAAGGACAATCATACTCAAAATATAAGGAAGTCATGAGACCATATTAATGCAATAAATAACACATAGAGTCATTCGCCCTTTTCAATCATGTTCTTTGTTCATTCATGGTTCTACATTACTAGATTTATCCTCAGACAATGTTCTTAAGAAATGCAAATCAAACTTTGAAATGAAATTTAATAGCAAGTTGTGTATAACAACAAGTTATGGAGAAAATAACTACAGAATAAAGATGGTGAGAAAATCTGTAGAAGGTAACAACAAAGCATCATCTAAGAAGTTTTCAGATTCTAACTACAATAACACACACAAATTACTTATGGGTAAGGCCTCCTCTGGCCAAGACTAACCCAGTTCCTTATCTATGTGTTGAAGGAAGCAAGTAGGGACAACAGGAAGCTCCAACTCCCAGCAACACACACTCAGCTCCACAAAGAAGAAGAAGAGACACAAAGGAAGAAGAAAACTGGACCAAACTTGAGGGGCAAGCTGGAACATAAATGAGAGACTTACTAGGGTAATCATCACGTAGGAGAGGAGGTCAGCGGGGCTATGCTGAGCTAGAGCTGCAGCTGGAGGGCGATTTTGTTGTCTGGAGGCCTTTTGGTCTTCGGGAGATCGCGTAGTTATAGACTACACGATAAACGATCTAATTTAAGTCCCTAGATTTTCGTTGAGCTGCGATCTTTCGGACGAGTGCGAACACACTGGTCTCGTCCGCATGAGTAAAATTTCGTAGGCAAAACTGAGTTCTTGGACGAGGAAATGGAGGCCTTGCCCACTCCGTACCATCTGAAATCGCATTTGGAAGTTATATGGCATCCATATGAGGCATCCACACGCGTCTGAATTCGTCCATAATTTGGACAGAGTCAAATCAGACGAGGCCTGTCCTTGTTTGCGCTCATTCGCCCTCGTCTGAAACTATCCAGGAATTGGAAAGAGTCAAAATTGTAACGTCCGCCCGTGTCCACATGCGTCTGGAGTCATCCGAAAACTCGCAGTGTAGGCGAATTAGGACAAGATCCCACGTCCTGAGTCATCCCAATCCTTGAGACGATGCTCCAACCGTTTGCAGACGACGTGATTCGTCCGCAATGTCATCCGCATGCTTCCAAATAGGCCAAAATTCTATTTCCCTCACATTTCCAACTAAACTTTTATCCCATATTATTTTCCCCCATAAATACATGTCATAATTATCCAAGTATAGATACGCGATAAAAAATGAAATTTTCTTCAAGTTTGATTACATCGCGTATACGAGAAAAATTAGTGTCGGGGTATTACAAAGATGATGTGCCAACGAAATGGTTTAGGAAAGAAATAACTTATGCGGTCGATCGGCTAAAGGGTAAACAACCTATAGTGTAATACCCCGATAATATTTTTCCCTGGGTAAGCGACGTAATTATGTATTGGAATAATTCCTATGTTACGTTGCATGAAGGTACGTGTTAAATTATGAAGTGGTTATATGAGATAAATATTATGGGATTATTAAGATATGGAATTTGGCTGAAAAAGGGTGTTTGGGAGATTTCGTACACTGCAAAAATCATGCGTATTTGGGATTTTGGACGATGCGGACGAGAATATGTGTCCAAAAGCACATTGTACGACGTCCTCCAAGTTTGAGACAATGCAGGATGAGACTTCGCATCCCGATTCTCCCTGCAACACGAGAATTAGGACGATATCAGACATGCGCAGATGGCAGTGGTCACAGGAAATTCGACTCTGTTATAATTTTAGGACATTTCGGATACATGCGAACGAGGAGAGTTTGAATCTATCCAATTTCTGGACAATTTCAAAAGCACGGGGATGCTAGATATAGACGTCTTCCTTCGTCCAAATGACAGATTTAGACGAGCGTGGACGAAGGCTACGACGACTCCCTTTATCTAAAAAATGTGACTCTGCCAGGGATTTGACAAATTCGGACTATCGCGGAAGAGGCCAGGATGCATACCCTCGTCTAAAATGTCCTAGATTTATGAAAAATAGGGTTTAAATAATACGTCTTCTTGTCGTTTTGTTGATTAATTCCCACTCCAACTGACCGAGAGACGCTTCCCCCATGCCTGGACCTCGCCACCCCTCCACGTTGCGTGTGGCCTTCCATTTCGTTAGGTAA
>CM039470.1:12253122-12271806 GCA_022433065.1 Begonia loranthoides | reverse complement strand
CCCCAGCTGCCTTAAGGTTGTCTTCCCTGCCATTCCCTGCATTTTTCCTACCTTGTTCGTGAGATGTGCTCTCTGTGAGAGTGCTCTCAGTGAGTGAAGACTGAAATCCCCTAGAGCTTGGTGTGTTCTGTTAGTTCTAGAATGGTGAGAAACGGGTTTCCTTCAAGTGATTCGTGGGTGCGGATGTGGAGCTCGTGAGGTGTTCTGTGTGTACTCCCTGCCTTCGATTTTCTCCGGTCGAGCTTGAGCTTCCCAGCTCCTTTAGGTAATCAAATTTCCTTCTCTGTAAATTTGTTGGAAGCATGTTAAGGATATTAGTTGAAGCATGTTAAGGATAGTTATTTTGGATGTAGGAACTGTTAAGCTAATATTCTAAATCAATATGTTAGATCAATTTGTGGGATGACTGATTTCACGTATGAATTGCTCTGTTGTTTGGATTAATGTTCTAGGAACTCTCTATGCTGGACACCGTGATAATCCGTTTAGCTACTACCTTATTGTTCTATGAAGCATGAATATAATGGATTTAGCCTTGCTGTAGGAATGGTGAGTTAATGCCTAAGTTGCATTTCTGCATGAAATTATTGGATGGAATAATCTGTTAACTATAAGTGTGTAATATTAAGTTGGATTTGCTATTTGTTGTAATTATCAGAAATGTTAGAAATGAATTGTTAACCTGTTATTGGATGTTGGAAGTGTTATTTTGCTTGGATATACACCTGTTAAGTTACAGCTTTGGTTATATACTCTATTGGTTTAGAATTGAGCCACTAATTGGACAAAGGCATGTTAATAATTGGAAATAAATTTGGAGATTTATTATTAAGCTAAGTAGTGATTAAGAAAACGGTTCTATTTAGGAGATTTTAGTAAGTAACGAGGAATTAGAATAGAAAAGACATTAAGACTAATAAGTAGATTAATTGATTTTATTAATGAATAGATGTCTCTAATTGTGAAGGTACTAAAAAGAAGAAAAATAGCAATTAAGTGAGAGCGCCTTAAGCAATCTAAGTAAGTGATATGCATGTGTTTTGGTCTTCGGACCCTACATCGCAAGAATAGAATATGCATGTTTCGTTGCTTACCACTTTCCAAACATGTCTATAGTTTAATAGCATGTTTCGTTGATTACCGTTTTTAAAGTACGTCTACAATTATTAATCATATGTTTCGTTACTTACTGCTTTTATAGCATGTCTATAGTTATTAATCACACGTTTTTTTGTTTACTGCTTTTACAGCATGTCTAGAGTACCCATAGCACATTTTGTGAATCGCACGTTGAATATTTATTTATGCTTTCAGAACTTGTATGCATTCACGAGCATCATGCATCATGATTTTCAAAAGCATACGAAAATGAATTTTATGCACGATTTGGAAATGGACATTAAATGAATAATAAGCAATAAAAAGTAAAGAGAAGATAATAATAAGATATAAGAAAAAGGCAATGATATGATGTGAGGTTGTTTAAGCCTTCGTGGCAAGGTCGCTAGTGACTTTTGGATTATGCCATTGTCATTAGCTAGCTTTCGGATTATGTCATTGTTGCTCATATCAGTTGCAATGTCCTTGGATTATGCCAAGACATAACGGCTAATGATTAATAGTCTTTTGGATTATGTCATTGCTGCTATATCGGAGGTAAACGATGACAAGAATGGCCAATAGTTAGCAGTCTTTTGGATTATGTCATTGTTGCTATACTAGAGGTCATAACAAAGAATAGAAAGATGATAATTAAAAACGCAAAAGACGAAAGAGAAGAAGAAAAAGATAAGAACATAAACATCATACTGTTTTTAAAAGAGCACAGCATGAGTATGTAGCATATTAGGTATTATCACTTACTGAGCCTTAGGCTCATAGTTTACTACTTGCGATTTAGGTACAAGAAATGACGAATAAATTAGGGAGCAGCTGATCAAGGATTTGCACAGACGAGACTTATGGCTGGTTGGGCTAACGAATTTAAAGAGGAACTAGTTTTGTAAAATATAAACTAACACTTTAATTAATTGTCTTTAAATGAACTATTTATGCTTCCACTACGTTTTCAAAAAAAAATAATTTACGCTTCCGCTATGTTTTGAGAAAAGAATTTTTTATAACTATAGTTTTCTATCGCTTATAACAATTTTCAAACGAGTCTAATGAAAGAGTTTTAATGGTCTGGCTTTTTAAAAAGAACTATAATTTAAATTAAAAAGGTTTTAATAAAGATTTTAGTCGTTTTATAAAAGTTTTAAAATTTCACGCAATTTTTAAAAGGTAATAAAAAAGCTGGGTCGTTACATATAGTTTTACAGGTTCGAACATTCGCTGCTTTCTAGACAAATAGTGGTTGACTGACTACATATTGGAGATCAATCGGTTAAAGAAATTTCTATATTTGTCGTAAAACCACTTTAGAAAATAACCAACTTTAGAAGTTCACAACTTGATGAATATGGAAGTTTTTCTCACAAAATTTGTACAGCAACCTCTTCAATAAAATAAGAATAACTCCTCCAAAAATATAATTGAAAATCTCCACAAGTAAAGAAATATGCCTAGTTGAACTAGAATGGCTGAAAATAACAAGAAATCACAACTTGAACTCTCGAATGGAAAACTCCACCAATATAATTTTTCTTAAAAGTTAAACATCACTTCACACGTCCTTCCTCAAGAGAACAAAAACATGAATGTCAATAAGAAAGACTACTCAATTCACAGAGTAATCTTAATTTGATATCACACCACAAAGACTTTAGATGAATACACCAAAGGTAGAAGAAGAAATCACTTCCAATTCAAAGACAAAACAAAACTTTAATATTCAAATTCAATGTGTATAAACAATCACGCAAGGTGGCTTTAAATAGCCACTCATAAACTATAAAATAGGAAATAACTAAAAAGGAAACTAAACAAAGCTAATACTCAGCTATACACTTGCCAATTACTAAACTTAAAAACTACTAAACTTCACTTAAGTAAATTACTTAAATTATCTCTTGTTTCTTCTTCTTCAAGTCTTGATGGCTTTTGGCAACTTTTCCTTCTTCATGCTTGACCACTTAGGAAGGTTTCCATAACTCATCATGCAACAACTTTCTTTTTACTTCATGTTTGGCCACTTGGGATGGTTTCCATAACTCATCATGCATTGATTTTCCTTGATCTCCACGAAATGGTGACTCTTATACTTTGTCCATTATTGAGCTGCCTTCCAAATAAGTAAAAAGGTAAGTGTTGATACATCTTTGGGCCCTAGTCCTTGTGATTGGGCCTAGTGGTCCAATTGAGAGAAATTGGGCTTCAAGTAGAAATTGTTCTTTGTTCAAAAAGTTTTTGACATAGCAAAAAAAACTCTAATTTTCATGAAACATCCCATTATAGAAAGCTTAATATGTGAGCTACATGTTTTATGAAGCATGTGTTTTGATATAAAATCTTCTAGAATGCCAAAAATGCTAATTACTAGTCGGAGGTCAGATTGTAGGTGAATTGGCCAAGTCCACCAAATCTGCTATACTTGCTCTTGAACTTCTATTTATGCTTGATCTTGAATAACTTCATGATATTATTGGATGTTTGATGAATGTAATTCATTCTCTTTACTCTTTGAATACCTACGAAATAATCACTCAAAATATGGTTAGAAAATCTTTGTGCTCGATTGTTGATAGAGTGAATCCGTAGTCCATCAAAACATTCAAGGAGCATGTTAAGATCATTGAGGGTCAACCTCAACTCTCATCCAAACATGTAATTCCAAACCTCTAATGGTTGGGTGGAATGTTCCAAATTGGCATAAAATCGTTTAATAATCAGTTCACAGAAACTTCCACCCAATCTGCATAACCAGGCTAAGCTAGTCCCCTAAACCAATTATTTAATTTCCAATTCAGCCAATGACTCAGAGTCTACTCTTCTAGATACAATAATTGAAAAATATTTAATACTGACTTCATACCAATTGTTTGCCGCGACAATCCTTAAGAGCGGAGAGTGGAACCTGTCTATAACAAATTCGGAATGGACCAATTGAGCTGCTGGTCGTTGTCCAGGCCGAGATTGAGGTTTAGGTTGTGCTTCTACCTTGGTTTGTGTAATAGGGTCAACCGCAACGGATGCTCAAAATTCAACCGCAGCTGGTGCTTGAACTTCAACCATGGTGGGTGCTTCAACTTTAACCGAGACTAATACATTGTGCTGAAATTGAGTGCGTATGAAATCAGTTGCAAGTCGTCTACGTTCATAAACCGAGTCTGTCTCTGCCTGAGCATGAGGCTGAGATTGCAACAGAGCAGCCTTACGATTGAGAGTCAATTTTGTTGTCCTAGAATCCATTGGAATGGATAAAACAATGAGGAAATTGCTTTGAGAGTATGAAGGTTTTGGGTTCCACTAAGGAAATCGGTGAGCTCATTGGAGTGCAGAATGTTAATTATATATACTAAAGCAACGAAAGGTAGAATGATGCATGATGTTCCATAGCAGAAAGTTGTCATTCTGCTGTAGACGTTCTGCGTGGGGAAACGACATTCAAGAATAAATTTTAATTAGTACTGACATTTCACGGCGGAAAGTGTAACATTCCGCTGTAGAACGTCGATATGAAAACCTATATATTTAGCACTAACATTCCACGGAGGAATGTGTAGTACTCGCCGCAGAACAAAATTTAAATGTTTAATGGCAAACGTGACAACGATATTTGAGGTGTCTATTTCTCATAGTTCAGTGGTTAACTTGTTAGCAAAAATACATTAGTAGTTGTTTTATCATTGATCACAAAATACAGTGGTTGATTTGTTAATTTCCCAAAATTAAATTTTGTTGACTTTTGTTTAGTTATTTTATAAAGTTTAAATTAATTGGAAAATCACTTGAAATAAAAGTTTGGGAAAATGACAAATCAATCATCATCCTTTACTATTAGAAACAAACCAACCATCATCCTTTTTTCGTTAACAACTTAACCACTGAACTGTGGAAAATTGATGCCGCTATCATTGCTGTCATGTTTTTCGTTAACGCTTTGACGACGAACCGCAGTAGTTTGATGGCAAACCACCATGGTTTTTCATGAAACCGTGGCGGTTTCATAACAAACCGCGGCGGTTTGTCACGTCTAAAATCTTTGATTGCAAATTTGAAGCCTTAAACGCGTGATTTTGGATTTGAAACATGTGGGTCATAAGAAATCCCAATGACAATTCGTAGATCTTTGAGAGAGCATCGATTTGATATATTATAGAGCTGATTCGGACACCTGTAGCCACAGTTATGGTCATTTAAAATTGAAGAGGTCAAAATTATAGTTCTGCTTCCATAAACCAGAAACCCTTGCAACTTGACGATGAAACCGCCGCGGTTCGTCATCAAGCCGCAGCAGTGTGTCAATACACCGCGGCGACTTCATACGAAACCACCGCGATGTATTGACACACCGTTGCGGTTCCTACAGGAATCGCGACAGTTCATCATAATTATTCACTTAGTTTTTTAAAACTATAGCGTTGCGACGGTTTGTATACGAACTACCGCGACCCCACATCATCACATTTAACGGCAAACGTGACAGCGATGTTGGATTTGACATTTTTTCATACTTCACTGGTTAATTTGTTAGGAAAAAATGATAGTAATTAGTTTGTCACCAATAATAAAAAATGATGGTTGATTTGTCATTTTTCCTTAAAGTTTTGATCGAAATAGTCTCATTATTGTTTTCTCTTAAATTTAATGACAAAACTAAATTAAAAATTATTTTAAATTAAAATTAATATTATGACAATCTTGAATTATAAAGGCGCAATTAAAATGATATTTAAATTATAAGAAATAAAAAAATACCTCATCCAAAAAAATATTTGTTAAAATTATTACATGAAGTGCGGAGACTTTCATGGGAGCTATGAGCAAAACAAATTGTTCCTCGTCAAGGTAAGGAATGATGAAGTGGCAATCAACCTCAACAATGAAGTAGGCCAACTAGACCTTCTGGCTGGAGTCTCAAGTCTAGTCCAATCAACCCACCCTTTTGAAGTGGTAGTCAGCTTCATCAATTAATAGTTCTTGAGTCCAACATTCTTTCATGGTGCCTATAAAACCTTGCTTTAGCTAAACAATTTCATATATGCAAATGTTTCAAAATAAACTTTTTACTTGTTCAACATTTTTTTGAAGTTTTTTTAGTTGGTGTCTTAATGGGTATAATGCTAAGGATATAGGTTGTTGTCCTCAATTATTCACCCTAGAGGGATTCTAGTAAGAGAAATACTAATTTCAATATCCTTAAGCATTCTGTTTTTTCTTTTAACTACATTGTTCATGTTAGGTGATTTTGTCATGGTGTATTGAGGAACAATATTGCAATCTTCTAAGTAATTAGCAAAAGAACATTTGACGTTGTCCATCTAATCCATCATACTGGCCATAGTATTCACTATCACGATTGTATTTGATAGCTTTAATCATTTTGCTAAGTTGATTTTCAACTTTAGCTTTAGAGTCCTCAAATATGTTAAGAGACTGAGACTCTCTCGTGCATGAGATATAGTTAGCCCTAACGACAGTAATCATCTATGAATGTATAAAATATTGTTATCCATTCCAATAAGCCATAAGAAAAAACCCACAAATATTCATATGTATTAATTCTAAAACTTTTAAAGCTACTAACTCTTAATTTTCTCAAACTTGTTTGTTTACCTTTTATATGACCGACACATATCTCAAAGTGAGTCATATCAAGAGAATATAATATTTCATCTTGCACAAGCTTTTTGATTCTTTTTTCAAAGATATGACTCAAATTCTTAAGTCATAATGAAACCAAATTTTCTTTATTTAATATATATTTCAAACCTTTTGAATTAATATGCAAGGTTTTAGTATATGAAGCAATGATATACAATAAATAAAGATTGAGTACCAAGACTATTTGAATTTAAAGATAGACTGAATTTTTCATTTCAAGATGAATAACAATATCCAAATTTATTCAACATTGAAATAGAAACCAAATTCTATCTAAAAGACAGTACAACAAATATGTATACTAAATTCAAATATAAACTAGGCTTTAACAACAATCTAAAATTTATGGTTTCTTCAACTTAAACTAATTTATCATGGCCCACAAATATGAATCTTTTAGCATCACTCGGCTTTGACAACTTAGACAATCTTGCATAGACATGCTAATGCAAGTAGTAGTATCTGAATCTAATCACCACGTATATCTAGACACATAAACCAAATTAACCTCAAAACAGTCAAGGTTGAAAAGCATATCTTTCTTCACTTGCTCCGCATGGATCTTCGTACAATCCTTCATCTGATGTTCCTCTCAATTACTAAAGTAGCAAGTGAAACTCTTATCCTCTTATTTCTTTTAAGAAGGTGCACCAATAGTTTCCTTCTTTCTTTTTCTTCCTTTTATCCTTGGAAGATGATACCAAATGAGCACTTTCAATCTAATTTTGCTTAAGCCTCTCTTCTTCTTGTACACAATGTGAAATAATCTTCTTAAGAGTCCATTTCTTCTTCTGATAGTTATAGTAACCTTAAATGATCCAAATTAAGGTGGAAAACAAATCAAGACCAAGCGAACGAGCAAGTCATTTGACAGCTCTACCTTAAGTGTCATTAGCCTTGAAGCAAGATGAGACAACTCTATGATGAACTCCCTTATGTTTTTGTCGGCCTAATAGACATTACGTTTAATTGTTTTGACGATGATTTGATTAATTTGATTATAAGTTGTTTATAATTTGGAAATGATTTATATTATTATCGTTATTTTTATATTTGATCTTCATTGAAAATACTTCTCAATAAGGGTATTTGTATGTTCTAATATGTTTGTCTAAGTCCATGTAAACTATAGGTTGATTATTGAGACTCAGAAGATTGAATATATGCAAAATAAGAAGTATATGTTGATTTAGGCACTGTGGGTGGTTGACCAGTTTGCACCATAGGCAAAATAGCAAAGAAGTGGTTGACCAGAGGTATAAAGGCGGTCGACCTGAATCAATACAAATTGCTCCACATTCTGATACAAAGGAAAGCAGTCAACCGGAGCAGAAGTGGTCTACCGGAAATTGGACAGATTCGAGCCTTATTCTGCAATACGTTAAAGTTGTTGACCAGAGACAAATTGGTCAACCAATTTGACAGAATTTCATAACAGTAACATTCTAACAGTCAAAATAAGGTCAATCGAATAGTAATTGGTTGACCGGTCAAACAGATTCTATAAATTGAAGCACTCTGAATTGAAGAGTAACCATGTAATACCCCAAATTCTATTGTCTAAGTTTCACTTGGAATGTGTTTGAATATAAAGGTGTATGAGTTAGATAGATTGGAATTGTGATATATGATGTATTGTGGGAGTTTGTTGCTATAGTTGAAGAAGAGTAATAATTTAAATGGTTATGGGACTTATAAGAGGAAGGGTGGTCAATCAACCAGAATTGTATAGAATGACCAATGAAGGGCTCTCTGTTATTTAGTGGTCGATCAAGGTGATTTGCGGTCATTCGGCTTCTTTACAGATTCAAAATAGGAATGTTTTGTGGACAATTGGTGATGACTAGTTTCAGTGATAATTTGCTCTCGGACTGAAGGGGCAGTCGGTCAGGAGGAAAGGTGATCGATCATGGTCTTTACAGACTGTAAAGTTGTGTTTTGCAGCCAATCAAGTGAAAGAAGATGATCAACCAATTTTATAGAGAAAATACAGAGTTTTGCCTTAGATTGATTTTGCGGTCGATCATCTATTGAAGGCGATCGATTGGTAATATGAAAGGTCACCCAAAATGTACTGTAATGTTATGTTTTTATTAGATGAAGGAATTGATTACTCACTAGTTGATGGCTGAGTGTGCACCACTTCCTGCTTGGGTGGCTAAAAAAGGGGGCTATGTTTATATAAGGGGAAGACTTCGGAGAAATGAAAGATAACAGTGAGAGAAAGAAATAGGTTTTGAGAGAAAAAGAGAGAAGCTGTGAGGAAGAAGAAGAAGAAGAAAAAGAGAAGAGGAGCAACTTAAGGAAGTATATAGCTTCTCAACTTTTTCAAAGGAATAGAGGTAAGAAATGATTGTTTGTGTTTTTTTCATTTTGGGCTATATCACAAGAATTAGGGTTTAATGAATTGGAGATGCATTTTTGTGTTAGAAGTTAGGTTCTTTATGTAAAGGTCACTTGAAATTGAGAATATGTTGATCATGCTATATAGGATAGATATGAGGCTATGTATCTGATAATGTTTGTTTGAGGATTTGTTGTTTGAATTGATTGATAATATGCTTGTTCATAGTGGTGATATGTTATTGTAATGTTCATGCATTATGATTTGTGAAAGAAATTACGAAATAGTTATGAGAAATTAAGAAAAAAGAGAATGGATTATTTGGCTGAAGATCACCACTAATTCCGAAATGATGAAAGAGAATTGTTATGGTTATAGTTCATCATGATGGCCAAGGCTCACCATTATGGTTATAGATCACCATCACGATTTCCTAATATATAGAAGGATTTGGTTGGGTTAACGTTCACCACTCACTCCTGTTAAGAAGGAAGGGAACAGTCAAAGTTCACTGTTATGGTCGAAGTTCATCATTGACCTAAGTTTGTTACTTTTCCCTAAGCAAATGAATGTTAAGAGAACAGAAGAAATTTTAAATGAAAAATGTTTTATGTAATGCATATCATGTTCATAATGCATATAATTTCTTAGTAAGCATTAGACTCATAGATTATGTCTTGTGATGTAAGTAAGCATGGTAACAAGAAAATGAGTAGTTGATGAAGGATTTACGCATTGCGGATCTTGTGACTGGCTAGGCTAAAGAATAAAAGAAAAAGAGATTGTAAATGTTTTCAATTCATCATTTGATTTATCCAATGTAAAGAATTTAAAGAAAAGAATTTTATGGATGGTATTTCAAATGTTTAATGTTTACTTATTTTCAAATGCTTGATTTACAAAAAGTCTTCCGCTACACAGTTTAAAAAAAAAAATGTTTTGAATCTCGACGTTTTAAAGTGTATGAAAACCGAGTCGCTACAAACCAAGAGAGAATCATACCGAAACATTGCCAATTTTTCTACACGAATTCTCATCAACAATTGAGTGTCTATCTTAACTCTCCTACTCCCTAACTTGATCTTGTATATTTGTGAGAGTTTGGAACTTTAATTTTACACTTTATTGTACTTAAATGGAGAACAAAAGGTGACGTCCCGTGAATAGTCAAGGAAAGGGTGACGCCTTGTGAATAGTCAATGTAAAGGTTTGATTGGCACCCATGAAGCTCAATCATCACTAACCAGAGAGGTTAGGTGATAAGGATCTCCAAGTGGAAAATTTGGACTGCAGACGTAGGCGGGTTGCCAAACCATGCTAATAAATGTGTTTGTCATTCTCATCCCTTTACTCCCTAGTTTTATGCTTATATTGATTGCTTATTTGAATAACATACCTAGTAATTAGAAAATACATTATCACAAAAAAGTTTAATTAACATAATTACGTAATACCTTAATTTCCCGTAACGGAATTAAGTAAAAATAATTGGGAATAAATTGGGTATAATTGGATAATTGATTAATTATTTGATGAGAAAATTATTTGGATAATTTTTGAGGATTTATTTGATGAAAATTAATTTGGAAAACTGAATCGAATAAATTAAATCAAGAATTGGAATTGAGTTGAAAATAATTTAATTAAATGAAGAATTTAATTTAATTATTAAAAGAGAATTTAATTGAGTGAAAAAAAGGGATTTAAAAATTAAAAGAGGAAAAATTAAATGGATTGGGTGGAATTAAAGATTTAAAAGAAAAATTCATGGAATTATTGAGAATTGAACCGGTTTGGTTCACGATTGGTTCAGTTCGGTTGGAAATTAAGGTGGCTCGGTTCTTGGTTTTGGGTGAAATCAATGAACAACCACATTTAGCCCTAGAAATTTTTGATGAGAAATGAGACACCCGAGCGAGAAAACCCATGAGAGAGGGAGAGAGAAATTGAGAGAGTGGATCGAGAGAGAGAGAGAGGCAAAGAGGGACCGAGAGAGCGTGGAAGACGACGACGACGGGGCTCGGTAGACGCGGAGCTGGAGTTCGGCGTGCTGCGGGTGCCGTTGTCAGGGGCTTGGATTGCGTCGGTGGAACGCTCGAGTCGTGGGAAGGATGAACCTAGTGCGCAAGCTTCGATTTTCTCCGCAATTGACTGAGGTAAACTCTCGGTTACATTCCGTCCTTTGATTATGGCTATGTTGATTGGATGAAAGTGTTGCTGCGATTGTTGGAAGGAATTTGCAGCGATGATTTTGCAGAGTTGATTCAGCAGTGGCAGAACACGAAGGTCTGGTCCCTTTGGTTCTCTTGGACCGGTTCTGTTGTGTATTTGGTTCACGAATTGTGTTATGATTGACACAAATGTGCTATTCCCTTTTACAGATGGGAAGCACATTTACTGGAGTCGGTTGGCGAATTGGAGAAGAAAACAAAAGAGGTAGTTTCTGGAAAGAAGAAGAAAATAAGAGTGTTGTCGATTGAGGAGAAATAAAGAGGACTAAACTGGAGTGGGCGACTGTAGCTCTCGGCCACTCCCACACAGTTATGCGTCCCCACTTCAATTATTCTGCCAACAAGAAATAAATGGGTATCACGAGGTGGTTGAACATTTAGTAATTTTCTCCACGTGTTTCTCTTGGCATATTCCTCTTTATACCTAGCAGAGAAGAATATGAGGGTGAGAGAGAGAGAGAGTTTCTCTCTGTGAAGCTCTCTAGAGCTGAGATTTTCCTTATGTGAGAAACTATGAGGCAGAGAAGGAGAGTGAAATAGAAGAAGCAGAAGAGGAAAAGAGAAAGGTTGTGGATCAAAGAAGAAGTAGAAAGGAGAAAAGGATGAACTCCCTGCTCTCGGGTGTTCTTCAGGTAAGGAGTCTCTTCTCTTCTTGTTGAAAAATAAAAGTGTGCTGGAAGTTGATAATATGGTCTGCGATGAGTTATGCTTGGAAGTGACTTTGTTTGCTAT
This sequence comes from Begonia loranthoides, assembly GCA_022433065.1. NCBI lineage: Eukaryota > Viridiplantae > Streptophyta > Magnoliopsida > Cucurbitales > Begoniaceae > Begonia > Begonia loranthoides. The sequence goes on along the minus strand of CM039470.1, from coordinate 12,259,734 downwards.
TCTATGTTGTTGGTCAAACCTTACTTTATTAATTAATTTTGATGCTAAGTTGTTATTGGGTGACCTGTGACCGGATCTAGATGAGTATTTTGTATATTGATAACTGAACATTGGATATGATTCTCTATTGTGATTAGAGGTGGCTAACGAGCCGAGCCGAGCCGGCCGAGCCTGAAAAAGTCTGGCTCGTCGAGCCTGCCGAGCTTAACGAGCCGAGCCTAACGAACCTGCCAAGCCTAACGAGCCGAGCTTAACGAGCCAAGCTGAGCCTAACGAGCTAGCCGAGCCTAACGAGCCGAGCCAAGCGAGCCTAACGAGCCTTAACGAGCCAAGCCTAACGAGCCAAATATACATAAATAATAATATCTTATATAAAAATATTATAAATTATTTTCAATATTATACAATTTAAAATTATAATAAATATTTATTATTATAATGTAAAAATACTATAATTAATAATTTAATTGAATAAATATTTTTATTGAATTGAATAAATATTTTTATTATAATTTCAAAATGAAAATGAAAATTACAATTTCAAATATAAATTACAATTTCAAAACACAACTTACAAGATAAAGAAAATATATGAAAATAAAAATTACAATTTCAAATTTAAATAAAAATTTAGTCTTCGACATCCAAATTTTTGAATTCTTCAACTATGTCATCTTCTCGTTGTTGATCTCTCGTCACAGCGTCGTTCCAATCCTTCATGCAAATGAGTGCCTCAACGATTTTTGGTGCAAGTCTTCCTCGTTTATCATCGTACACACGTCCACCTGCACTAAAAGCAGACTCCGATGCTACTGTAGAGACCGGAGGTGTTAGTAGATCACGTGCCATTCTAGAAAGAATAGGAAATGAAATAGAGTTGACTCTCCACCAAGCCAAAATATCAAAATCATCCGGGCAAGAAATGTTATGGTAGGTGTTAAGATAAATATCGAGTTCATTTCTTTGTGAATTATAAGAATGAACATTGCTATCTATTTGCTTAAATATATCATACATAAAATCTTGTGGATCTCCACCACAAGCACCACTACTAGAACTAGCATGCATATCATATGAAGGAATTGAACGATTATTAGAATATTTAATTTCATAAGAAGAAAATAAATTATCAATTTCATTTCTTAATTGAGCACCATTAATTGAAGAAGAAATACCTAAATTAGAAGAAATTCTATCAAGCATTATACGCACTCCATCTAATTTAAATCTAGGATGCATTATGCATGCAAAACAAAAAATATGAGGTATGTTAAGCCAATATTTTTTAAATTTTTTTTCCATTTTTTCAATTAATGCACAAAATTCGTTTCTTTGTTTAAATATTTGAAAAGTACCCGTTAATTTTATAAAAATTGAGAGAACAAGATGAGTAGTGGGATAATAAATTCCCGAACATTTATTTGTAGCTTCATAAAATGGTTTTAAAAAATCAAGAAATAAATTAGCAATATCGCAACTATTATGATCAAGAGTAATACATTTTGTTTTTTCACTAATATAAGCACAAATAACTAACCAATATGGCTTAGCATTTTCTAACATTAAATAAGTTGAATTCCATCTTGTATCTACATCGGTTTTTAATTTTCTTGGTTTAAGTTGAGCAACTTTACAATATTCTTTATATTCTTGTTGTCGCGTATTAGATGAAGTAATAAAAGAAATTGCAGATCGAATAGATTCAATATGTAGCGAAATATGTGACATGCCATCTCAAACAACTAAATTTAAAATATGACAAACACATCTCATATGAAAAAGAGTATTATGAGCCGTATCTAATTGAAATAACCTTTTAAATTCAAAAATTGCAACATCGTTAGCAGCAGCATTATCTAGCGTAATACTAAAAATTCTATCTCTAATAGCATATTCTTGCAAAATTCCAACAATATATCTATAAATGGTAACGCCACTATGTGGATATTCACAACTACGAAATCCTAATATTCTTTTATTTAATTGCCAAGAGTCATCAATAAAATGAGAAGTTACGACAATATATCCTAAAGCATTAGGTGCACTCCATAAATCAGAAGTAATACAAATAGACATAGACAGAGCATTTGAAAAAAACTCAATTAATTCATTTTTCATATGATTATACATTTTAATAATATCACTTCGCGTCGTACTTCTAGGGACTCATCTAAAACTAGGATTAATATACTCTTTCATAAAATTTTCAAATAACTCACTATCAAACATAAATAAAGGTGCTTCAGATTGTGATATATATTTTGCTACTCCTTCTCTCATTTTATTATGTGAATACATAAAATTGCCACTGCCACTAGCATTTATGAGTGTTTGTGTAGGGTCTTTCACTTGCTTGTTAGCGTGATATTTTTCATAATGCCTACCAAGTGTGCTAGTAGAACTACCGGATACGTATGCATAATGTTTAATACAATATTTACATTGTGCTCTACTTTCTATTTTTCCACCAATTTTAATATCTTTTATTTCAAAATTATTCCATACCTCCGATGTTTTACTTCTTTTTTTTTCTAGGTGACGATGTGGATGCATGTGCCGATGATTGATCAATTGCAATTGTGAGATTATCTTCCCTAATTTCCTCAATATCATCGTTAGTGTCATTAAAAGTGTCAAGCAAAAAATCACGAGGATCCATAATTAAAAAAATTGACTACTACGAAACAATTAATAAATAAAATGATACCGCACACCAATTACGCAACAATAGTATGCAATTGTTGTGAATTGTGATCACCTCCCCGAATACGAGTCCTACAAAAATTGCAAAAAAAAATTAGTTGTTTTGTAATACACATTAAATTAAAAAAATTAAAATTAAAAAAATAAAATATACCTTTGAAATTGGGAGAAGGATGGAGAGATTAAGCAATTGAGAAGGAGATATTGAGAGAAAAAGAGAAAAATTTGTGAAAAGATTGAGAGAATGTGAGAAAGTTGGGATGAAAAATTTGAGAGATAATGAGGATTATATATAGAGAAAAATTTGCCAACCGTTGGATCAAGACCGTTGCTTGATCACGTTGCTTCAACTTGAAGCTGAACTGAATACACAGCAACGGTCTGAAGACCGTTGCTGTGTTGGGATCGTTGGGCAACGGTCTTAAGACCGTTGCCCAACATGGCAGCCAACAGCTGAAGGCTCAGTCGAGCCCTCAGACGAGCAACAGGCAACGGTCTCTAGACCGTTGCCATCGCCACTCGCCAACGGTCTTCAGACCGTTGCAAGAAACGATCTGAAGACCGTTGCTTCTCTGTGAGAAGTTCTCACAGAGAAGCAACGTTGCTTCTCTGTGAGAGTTCTCACAGAAAAGCAAACTCTCACAGAGAAGCAAGCCACATGTCTGAACTTCTCAGACAGAGGCGACGATACGGGACAGAGGCACCGACGAAAACCACGAACGTTGGTGGACTTCGGGAGTTCGCCTCCACATGAGTCGGCGAGCTCTGTCTTGCCGGCGATCGCCATTGACGTGAGCGGGTGCCGAGTCGGGAGATCGCGGCCTGTAGCCTCAGTCGCAGTTGTCGCGAGCCCGGGCTGGGAATCTGACTCAGTCCTCGTCGTCGCGAGCCCGGTCCTGCTCAGAGAGCTTCGCCTTCACGCGAGCTCTGTCCCCGTTGTCGCGAGCGGGACTCAGTCCCCTGTCCGGCTATCCCCGACTCCCCGTCGTCGCGAGCTCGGGCTCAGGTAGAGTGGTGGGCTGGCTCGTGGGCTGGCTAGCCGGGCCAGCCCTCCAGGCTCGCGAGCCCAGGCTCAGCGAGCTCGCGAGCCCGGCTGCTCGGGCTCGGCTCGGCCCGTCTACCGGGCCTGGGCTGAGCCCGCTCGGTTACTGTAGCGGTCCGAGCCGAGCTCGGACTGCTACAGTAACGAGCCGCGCTTGCCCGCCCATTAGACACCTCTAGTTGTGATTATTGATGTGATTTAGTTCTATTTGATTAGCTCGGACCGCTACAGTAACGAGCCGCGCCAGCCCGCCCATTAGACACCTCTAGTTGTGATTATTGATGTCATTTAGTTCTATTTGATTATCACGTATGCAAGGTTGTTGATAATTGATGTGATTTAGTTCTATTTTTAGCGAACCTTGCTTTTTATGTGTAATTACTATTTTGTCCATCACAAAATAAATAATGAAGTTCATGTATATATTCATGTATTGAGCTGAGAGAACCCAACCTATATCATTCAATATACTTTAAAGCCCATAACATCAATACTTAATAAACCCCGTTTAACGGGCATTATATATATTGATAACCATAATATATAATTCATTGTTATACAAATGTAGTTTAACTATATATTGTTAAATCAAATATGATATTCTAATATCAGAGGGACTAATGGATTTATTAATAAAACTCCTAAATCCAAACACTTCAGAGTTTAACACCCAAAATCCTCTTTCTCCTATTATCTACACTAACCAAAACTCACCCATTATCATACTAATGCATAATTAAACATTCCTGATAGCAAGTACCAAGAACACATAATTTTTTCAATCAAAGTTTAATGAATTTATGGCCAAAATCACAATATAGACCCATTTATCTTCTCTTGTGTAAAATTCATAAATTTTATATAAAAAAAATACGAGTAACTTTTTTTGCATTCATGATATTTAAGTGTCTAGTAATTTATTTTAATTTTTAATTAATTTAGCATGTCAAAAGTGGTAAATTTTTGTTAAGTGGTAAAACATTAGTAAAAAATGAGAAAACTATTGCTGTGGTTGAAAATCGTAGTAGTGTTAGGTACATAAAAGTTATTTACGAGATAGTATTATGGAAATTTTTTTAATATTGTTTGGATTTTAAGAATAAGGAGGACATTCTCCTTTTCTTTGGCAAAAAAGATAAGTTATTGGAAAATGTTCTAATCTTCATGATTTATGCTAGAGCAAAGTTTTGATGTTACATGGGTGTTCACAATGTTCTAATCTTCATCTTTCATCAATAGTCTTCGAGGTGTGTGTTTTTTTTTGTTAGTTTTGTCACATTTTTGTTGTTTTCGCAAGAACTCAGATTTGAAGTTGGAAAATGCAAAATCTTTGAATGAATTTCAATTATGTTGGTCGCTTGAGGCCTCTGGTGATGCTGGTGTGGGTTTTATACCTATCAGTTGATGAAAGCAAGTGGAAAAGATCAGATTTGTGAATTTCTAATCAATGTATAGGATTCAACCATTATTTTAAGATTTTAAAGAAGACAGTAATAACAGTACGATATAGGTACAGAAGAGTTATTAGTTTAGGGGAAAATGACAAATCAACCATTGTGGTTTCTGGTCAATGACAAGTCAACCACTGTGGTATATTTGCTAACAAGTTAACCACTAACGTATGAGAAATTGACAAATCCAACATCACACTCAAGTTAACCCAGGAAAAGAAAAAGCCTGGACGCTGCAAACAAGCGGTGTCCAGGCAAAGAAGCAAGCCTGGACGCCGCTGGGGTGCGGCGTCCAGGCAATTCCGCTGGTTTGCGGCGTCCAGGCAATTTCTTTGCCTGGATGCCGCAAACCAGCGGCGTCCAGGACCCACCCACCCAATCATTTTTCCTTTATGAAAAGGGAAAATGAAAATTAAGGCTCTTAGTCTCGACTCTCCCTTCCCGAATCTGAAACATACCCTAAACCTATCGATTTGTGAGAACTGAAGCGAGAAGAGAAAGATATTTTGGCAAAGTTGAAGCATTTGTTTTCAAGAAAATGGCGCATTGGAGTGTTTGGAGTGTCGAAGAAGCTGATATTAACCATGAAGCTGTAGTGGGCCCTTTAGAGATATTATTGGCGAATGAAAACTAGGTACGTGAAATTGAAAATGAAGTTGCAATTGTGTTGCATTCTGTATCTGCAAGTCTAAATGCAGAGGACAATGAGGACCTCCGATCAGTGTGCCAATCCACTAGTGATGAAGACATTAACATGGCACAAAGTAGGTCTATACGCCAAGAAGAAGTACAATGCAGCTACGTTGGTATGGGCCTTGGAAAAAAATGCAGTTCATTGACGAAAAAAAGAGAATAAATTGTTGATTATGCATTGAATAATGGGTACGGCATAAAATTCACCTATAGTGATGCTCGTCGGTTGAGGGCTGTCTGCCAGGAAGGATGCACATGGAGGATGCACGCGTCACAAATAGGACGTGAAATGACGTTTCAAACAAAGTCCTACAACGACGTTCACACTTGCTCCCGAAAGATGGAAAGCCGCCATGCCACTGCCAAATGGGTGGCAACGCATTACTTCGACAGATTTAAAAGTCAGGCCGATTGGGATGTATCTTCCATAATTGAGACTGTCAGGAAGGACGTCAACGTCAACATCACACGCAGCCTTGCTAGAAGGGCAAGAAATGCAGCAAAGAAAATTAACGAAGGTGATGGCAATGAGCAATACAAGCTTATTTGGTCCTATGCTGAGGAGATTCGGAGGTCGAATCTCGAAAGTTCACTGCGTGTTGACCTTGATATGAGTGTATTTAAAAGGATGTACATGTGCATGGATGCATGCAAGAGGGCAGTGTTGAACTGTGGTAGACCTGTTATTTGTTTAGATGGCTGCCACTTAAAGGGAGCGACTCC